>JAQGBU010001223.1:0-14407 GCA_034698605.1 Isotoma decorata
AAAATAAGCGGATTCATTCACGATAAGTACCTTATGCTACGCTGCCACTGTCTTTTCTTTGTCGTCGTCATCAGTCTTGGTTTTAAATCTTGAAGAGACTTTTCTACTTGAGAGCTTGAGAAAAATAGTCAGACAGGGTAGATAGTAAGTAGATGAGGTACATTATTATCGTAAAAGGAAGGTAGCTGAGGGGGTGTAAGAATTGAGATTTAGAGATCGTGTGTAATGTTGATGTGTGAGATGCTTTGATGTGGATTGCAAGGTGGAAATATTTTTTAGTCATTTTACTTCGTGGTAGGATGAGTATTTTATGCCTCTGGCGAGGAAATGAGTTCAAGAGAAACAGCAGAAGAAGTGGAGAGAAGAAGAGAGAAGGCAGGTTTATTAGAAAGAGAGTTTTAGAAAAGAAGAGAGTTGGAGTTGGATAAGGAAAATACATACTGACATGAAAAAAATGTAAAGTACAACTTTACCACAAGTTATATCTAAAGTTTTTGTACCTTTAGCAGAACTAGGTAGAGTAGAAGCTGTTATTTCTTGCCAGACTTTAAACTTCTCTTTCTTACACATACATTGTAAGATGTAGTTGAATTTACTTCGACACAGTCTGTACTTACTGGTGGGGGTCGTTTTTACTTGAGCAGTTTGTACAACATTTGTAGGAGTCCTCTTTCTACATAAATTTTTTTGTCTGAGAAGAAAGGTCTGATCTGATGTGATATTATGTTGTTATGCTTGTGTAAGGGAGAGGAAGAAGAATCTTCACTTTGATACTGATGTCGTTCTTACATACGATTGTGTACCTATTTACTTAATATTGGTTGGTGGCAATAGTGGTGTTCGTAGCAAGCAAAGTTAAGTTAGTAAAGTAGCCATGTCCCATTTTCAAAAGAGCTTGCTTCTGCTGTTAGTAATGCTGAGCTAGGGATTGAAAGTTGGAAGCCCCCTTTTCTTTCAGTAAAAAACAACTTGGTCGACCATATTATATTGAATTACTTATTCGTATACATTAAACCTTGAATGTTATATGAGACGATTGGCTCTTTTCGTATTTTCTATTATGTCTTCTTCCCCACTTTCTTACTTATGTCTTCTCTGTTCTCTCTCATGACATGAACGACACGAGGAGATGAGGAATTGAATACAAGAAAGAAGACCAAGTTTACCATAAGGCCTTTCATTTCGTCCACATCCCATCACGGCCATGAGTATCATGCTTCGCTCTTACTAAGAAAGGAAGGAAGGGATGGAACTTTTTTCTCCTGCTTGCTTACTTTACTTTTCTGTTCTTGGGTTATCTCCAATGTACCATGTATGATATGAAGGATGATGTACCAATACCAATAATAATCGCTTTACATCAGTCTTAGGGTTTTGCTTTTTTCTACATTTTTTTTCAATTCGTATGAGTATAATGTATTTTCTTTCTTTGAATACGGAATAGATAAAGTATATCGCTTGTTTTCTAAAGAAAATTGGGCAATCACGAGCTTAAATGTATGTGGGATGAGATGAGCTTTGACTGTATAGAAGGATAAGAAAGTGGTTTCAAGTTATCAACTACCAACACGAACGAGTTTCTCTTGGCAATGGTTATTGTTTGCTGTAGTTGTAGCTTCACGGCTTATTGGATTTAGGGCTATATATGTGTCAGCTGCATTTACTACATCGTCTTCTTTTCCATCCCTTATAAGTTTCAGAGTTGTCACTTTTTATAGCGTTTGTACTCGTAACAGGTCAGAGTGATGGAAGGAAATGAAGGACAAAAACAACTTTGAATGCAAACACAAAGAAAGAAAATGGAGATGAACAAAGAATAGATATATGTAGAATTTTGGCTTGAACAAGAACGTTTTCGTTGGGAAATGCGTTTAAAAGAAAGTACGTTTTAACAGGGTCAACCAGATTTGATTACAAGGGAGTTTTAAAATATTTACTTCATTAATGAAGATGCGTTAGGATTCTACGTAACAACCTTATTTAACATATCTTTAGCCTCATGAAACTCTATTCTACGTTTGCAAGGCTTATTAAAAATGCTTGGCTGATTTTTTCACACGCTTGATAATGAATATTTAAGCAGTGAATATTAAAGAGAAAGTAAACCGATGTGTACGATGCAGTAAAGAAGTCGTAAATGGGTAATAGAGACTAAAGCTCGTCACAGGGGGGCCATCTAATTAGCCTTGATTATGAAATCTGATAAAATAATTGGCGGACCGACTTCTCTGGATTAAAACAACGTACTAAAAATCACTCATTAATTATTACAGGATCTTGGAGATTCTCAGATGGATCACGATGATAATCAAGTTGGAGAGCCATCACCAAAACCCGAAGATCTTTCACTCGGTGCAAATGAAATCCGGGTCAAGGCAGAAATTGATTTCACAACTGGAATGAGTATGGAAGGTGGAGATCCAATGGATTCTGGAAATGATGGTACATCGTCTTCCATGGGTATGGATCATCATGAGACAATCGAAGATGAATCTTCCACTTCAATTATGGCTCGAATTAATGCAATGAGAGCTCAAAGCCATCATAGTCACGATCAAGACATCGATGTAGATGTTGTTGGCGATGACCAAGACGTAGATGTAGATGGAAGCATAAATGAAGATCCAGCTACAAAGCTCAACACAACTGGCCTTGAATCAGACGGCTCATCTCAGGGATCTATGGGACGTCATGCCGAAGGACGTCACACACGATTATTCCGATCAGCTCATTTAAATCAAACCAATCCAAATAAATATACCGGCGCTGGCGGTCGCCGAGATCGGGACAAGAGTTACAATAATTTATCTGGAAATACTGGACGTATGGTTGCAGCTGCTGGAAGAAGACGACCTTTGAACATGAATGCTGGTGTGACATCTTCTCCGTTGAACAATAACAGTTTAAGTAATAATAACAACCATGAAAAATCACCTCCTCTGCCCCCAAAACGAACCAGATCAGTTACCAATGCGTTGGCCAATCAAAATCCTCACAGCAATAATACTTCTCCTACTGGAAGTCTGGATTCTAAAGACATTAAACCTGGAAGCAATACTGGGTCGCCAAACTCGGTAAGTTTATATGGGCTGTTTTCATGAATTGGACAACTTCCTCGCGGAACTATTAAAGGTTTTATAGCAACTTAATACAAAATGTATTTGTCACAGGTCCCTATCTTAGCAAAAGTCGGTACAAAAATCACAAACACCAGAACAAAAACTCCTCACCTCCAAATAATTCCTGAATCAGGGGTCTTGAGATGTTCAATGTGTCACTATGAATGCTCTTCATATGACGATTACAAGAAACACGAGAAGGTGCATCAGCCGAACTTCTCTTGTCAATTCTGTAATAAAGGGTTCTTTATTAAGTGGAACCTGATTGCTCACTTACGTACTCATACAGGAGAAAAGCCTTTCACATGTGTCTTCTGTAAGGGTTCTTTCCGCCAAAAGGTACGGACTCCTCTTGTATTATCACTAAAAATTCACTTAAAATCGTGAGAAAAACTGTGTAGCATTTTCATCAACTTTTGATTTCTTTTTGATTAGGCTCATTTGATCAAGCACATCAGTTCCGTTCACCGCTATGAAGGAGACAAGAAAATCGCTGCTGCTGGTACCAGTGGAAAAGCAAATAAAGGTGCAAGTGGAAGTGTATCTGACAGTGCTGACTCACCTATTCCCGGAGGCAAAGAAGACTTCTCATGTTGTTTCTGTGGAGAACCGTTTGAAAACAAAGATGCTATTCGCAAACATATCTCCCAATATCATCGTGATCTCTTGACCCGGAATTCGTAGGCAACTAGAGCCAAATTATAAAATCTGCGGAAGTCCAACTAGTATAGTATTTTCGTCAAGACTTTTTTTGTTTGTATCTTTAAGGGTTTTGATTTCTTAAATTGTAGTTTTGCTAGTTATTATTTACACGTTTCTTCTAATATATTTTCTATATCTTATTATCTCTTATTTATGTTGAAATGGCTACAAAATTTAGCGATTGATTTCTTATGACAACAAATTATCGACTATTCGAGTTATTATGGTCTGAACAATTAGAACTAGTTGTGTTTTTTGGGAACAGTGCCTTGCTGATATTTTCAAAAATAGTGTTGATTGTCTTGTCCAAGGAAAGACTTATTTCTTTTATATTTAGAAAGTGCCTTTTGCAAATCGTCTTTATGTCTAGACTCTAGAGTACATAGAAACTCTATAATGTTGTAAAACACATACCTACACTGATTTGAAAACTACAAAACGTGACTTCGATGCCTATGCTCCCATCCATTTATACAGTACTATTATGTAAAATCAACTAATTGTAAATTTAAAAATTGTTCACTGAAGTTATCTAATGTCAATAATTTGCGTCCTGTATAGAGAGATATCATGGATGTGGGAATCATGTAATCTGATCTTTCTATTTTTGGCCGCAGGGAACTTTTTAACAAGATGTTTGAATTGTTCCAGTAGCTTAACAACATACGGTGGTAGTTTATTATAAATATATATTGTGCTGAGCAACTGGATAAGAGAGACAAACTGTTTAATATTTGTTAGATTGAATTTAATATTATTATCCTGAAGTACTAATAAGTGTGCTTCTCTAGATATACTCCCGGACTCGGATGGGTAATACATTGTACAATATTATACATAAAGTAATGTTAAATGAAGTTCCAAGTGCATTCAAATCCTAAACTGCCTAATGAATATGAAACTTTGTAATCCATTGATAGATAATAAGAAAGTATCTCACTGTTATCTACATAGATTTGGTATGTTATCAAGATTGTTAACTTGTGTAGCACAAAGGTTAGCTACGAATTGAAATTAAGTGTCTTAAAGCACCACTACTACCATAGTGTTTATAAGTACAATTTAAACAAAAACGTGGTAGAACTTGACTGGATAAGTTTAGTGTAGAGATGATTATATTATATATTACTAATTATTGTGTTTAAGACGAAAAAGATTTCAAGTAAATGTTTAATAGTGAGTGCTGTACGAGAGATGTTTATACCTATCTAATTGAGTGTATTGCAAGGTAGTCATTTCATTAGCTTATAAAATGAAATATAAAAATAATTAATAGTGATTTGATTTAATATCATTATAATACTGTTCAAGGTAGTTTTTTCGGTTACCTTACGATTGCGTGAACAATTTCTGTTACATTTATATTAGGTTTTATTTATGTTCATGAGAATATAACGAATCTTTAGCGTCATTTCGAAATGAATTCTGATTTTTTAGGTTATCACACGCATTCTGTAATCCTTGCTGTAGTTGTTTTTAAAATAGTATGATGAGTGAATTTTTTGTATTACTTCATATAATTTACTTATTGAGTATTAAATAAAAAGTAAAAGTAAAAAAAGTTCAGTTGTCTTTTGTAAATGCATATTACTATATTATGGTTCCAATATATCCGTCCATCTTGATAACCTTTTGTCAACCATACATTTTTCTCTGTACGTATCTATCTTTTGTATGCAATGAAATAGGAGTGACAGGTCGGGATTGTCTGCATAATTACTTTCACAAGTACGAGCCGAGCGAACGAGTAATTTATGAAATAAATTAAGAGAAAGGATATATTTCTGTAGAAATATGTCTTTAAAATCAAAATGCATAGTTTGTTATAATATGAGAACCAACCCCATGATGGGAAGTAAAACACTTGAGAAGATCTGGAAAAAAATAATTTTTTAAACTTTTATTGATTTTTCATATTTTATTATATTCAGTTACTTTAGCGTAGGTACATACGTATCAATTCATCATTTCTTTATTTTTCATATTATGTGTATGTCTGTAATATAATAATGTTATTGATCATACCTAATCGTGTTTTCATCCTCATGCTTATCAATCTCATCGCATCTATCATTCTCTTCATTTGAAATAAATTAATTAGCACACCTGTTTCTCACAATACCAACCACCCTGGTGCTAGTAGTACAAGTAAGTGTTAACTAATAATTTTCCATACATTTTTTTCAAAACTGACAATCATTCACGCTAATGTCAATAATAATATTCATACACAATTAGTAAGGTGTTAAGTTTGTTAGTTAAGAAGGGGTTGGACTATAATTTAGATTATCAGTGGGGTTTCTTTTTTACAACTATAATCAATCAAACCCAAACCGATATTAACTTACAAGACATCTCGTATGAATTATGTACGAATGTACATGTACACAAGTAAATCTTTAATGGCAAGAACTTATCCAAACACTAAAAATATTTTCTCAAATGGGTTAATACATAAGTAATCATAATATGGTATTATAAATTAAAACATTATGAACTACTCGGTTTATTGTGTGTACAAGTACAAATGAGGAACAATAATCAAAAGTTATTAGATTGCTTTGTTATAATTATGGACTACTATGTAATTAATAATGACTTAATTGGTTTCTTAAAGTTAATACATGACTTAATAGGTAAGGTAAGTACAATAATATTAATTATCTTCCAGGCTCAGTACTTGAGTCTTGTTCTGGCTGAACAACATAGCATTTGTTTCTAATCATATCGTAACTTAGTATACATCATAGTTGCACAGTAAGTAATAAGAGTAGTGTGTGTAATAATAGATGTTCGAATTTTTTTTTTGGAAATTTCTTAGGACCAAGGAGATAGAAGATTTAAAATTTAAATAATTTTTCTTTCTCATCAAGTGCTACTGAAGAAGTTATTAAAGCGTTCTGTATACAGTCAGTCAGTCAACCATTCAATTTTAGAAATGTATAGTAGTAGACAGAGATGCAAGTGTTGTACACGTACGAATGGCATTTTAACTTGTTAATAAATGGACGCAACATTTAACTTAGGGTTTAAAACTGTTTAAGGATTTCATTAGTTACTGTAAAGTTGTGCATAGTTATTTAAATCCAGTCTGACATTTTTTAGTATGAACAAAGTATAGTACAATACAATTTGCTAACAATTTACTTCTTAAGCTAAATACACCAAGAAAAAAATCAATGCATAATGGAGAAACGGAATGATAAGGCGACCAGCGCTCGCTTGTTGAACTGAATATTTGAAAATAACTTAATGAATAAGTTTTTCAAAATTTTAGCATAAAATCCGATTTGAAGCAGATCAAAAAGATCCCGTTAGAATTCAACCTCAAAGGTTTATCACAAATACTGTGATAAACCCATAAGTCCTTGAATTCCTTCGTCATCATAGATATCTTCGTATCATAAAGAATTTTACATTTTGATATGACAAAAAAAAAGTAGGCATATAAATAAATTGAAAATTAGGAAAGTTTCTCATGATTTTATGTTTAACAAAACTACGTTAATCTGACTCGGCCCACCCACACAGAGCTAAAATCGACTGATTGACTGAGATGATTCCGTCACGTAGAAATACTCATAAATAATAAGAATGCTACTGGACTTTCTCCCAATACTAATAGAATTTCGTTGATGATCTGCCTCAAATGAGGACTTCGCCTTGGATGAAGGCACGTAAAATAATGAATTTCTTTCGCCAAATCATTCCAAAAGAAAGAATAAAAATAGTAAAAAGAGTAATGGTTATATTTGTAACAGTAGTATGGCATGGAGTACGAGTACATGATTAATAATAATAATACTTTGTTAATTGTTTTATTACAACTACGATTGGAGTTGCTAAGAAGAGTAGTAGTGGTAATAATAGCAGTCAATTGGTTGTTACTAATAATAAGCGATCCTGACCCTGCCAAAGAGCACATTCCATCCTCAATATCATAACCAATATCTTGATCGTGATTATAATTATTTTTTTGAAGTATTACAACTACTATCATTATTATTATTATTATTATTCGTACTCGTAGTCCTAATGCTAGTATGCTTGGTTTTTTTCTTCTTACAATAAAATCTTCAGAATTATTATCAATTATCATCAGTATTATAGTATTATTATTATTAATATTATTAGTAGTATTATTAGTAACAATAATTTTATTATTAGTTACAATATTTAGCATAGTAATAATAGTACTACTAATAATACTGAACCTGTTGGCTCTTCTTGTAAGTTTTAATTTTAGTTTTAGCGAATACGGTAAACGTAAAGTTCTCGATTGTCCTTGGAGGAAATGTCCACCTTGCTCAAAGTCAAAGGTTACTGTTTCAGTTGCAGATGATTCATTGTAACAATTTTTGTAATAATAATAATATAGCTTGAGGGACTTGCAACGGTTGTAGTAATTGTAGTAGTAGTAGTAGTAGGTATAGTAGGAATTACAATAATAAATGCAAAATTTACAAGGTTTTACTTTTTTGCAGTGAAGTCTAATTCTAGGATTAATCATAATAAAAATGTCATTTTTGCGAAGCAAATCACAGCTCTTACTTCCATCATTGCAGTAAGAACCGGAAGTGAAATCCCCCTTTGATTTTAATAATATCGCTTTGATTATTAGTACTAGGAAGGAAGAAAATTCAATATGAATTAACTTCGGCATTGGCATATTTAAATAAAGTGATGAAAAATGTTGCAAGTAATGAGAAAGGTATAAGCATTTGTGGCACTTGTTTGAAGTGCATTGACAAAGATTCGTAATAGCGTTTTCATTTATTAAAATGTAATTTTGACTGAGACAGCAGCAATAAAAGTTTATTATAAATTTTCTGAAAATTACTTTTTGCAAATTTAAATAATTTCTTCTACAATCCTGAGTTTCTGTAAGAATAAATTTAATACTTTTTACATTTTTACTTTGTAGCAGGAGCAGCATATTGATTTTTTCATTTTCGTTATTACTTATAGTAGTAGTAAGCAGAAAAAAATTAATTGTTAATTCGTCTAATAATTTTCTATTTGATTTTGATGGAAGTTTTATAACATTTTTCCTTTCTAGTGTTCCAACAACACTTTTTAGTTCCGAGAAAATTTCATAAAATCTGAACAGGTTTTTGTGAAACTTAATATCAGTATCAGTACGTTCCGAATTGTCCCTATTGTAGAACTCATAGTAGTCCTCATCATCAGTATCATCTTTAGAATATTGTACCACAAATTTTATTATTTTGTTAATTATTCTTATTATCATTACCGTATCAATATCCCTATCTAGTAGTAGTAGTAGTAGTGGTATCAGTAGTATCAATATCCTACTGGAGTAGTTGTAACATCTCTTTTTCATAATGTTAATGGTATTCGTATTTGATTTAGTTGTACAGTAGTAATAAGTTTTAATTTTATTTTTTCTACTACCACTACGAATAATAATTTTAGTAACCCGTGAATCACTAAATTTGCTACTTTCCCTCGGTAATAATAATAATAATAATGCACATGATAATAATACCTGTGACCTAAGTGTAAAAAGGTCAGTAGTACTACTTTCACAATAATTATTATTAGGGTCACCTTTTTTTGTATTGAGTCTAGAAATTTTGTTTTCTGAATTTTTATTTTTTGTCATTCTTTTTGTTGACGAAAGTTCTATCAACGGAAAACCTGAGTAAGAATAATTGGCTAGGAATACCTGAAGTAGTAATAGTGGTGGTGGTTCTAGTAGTAATTGAAGTTGTTGTTTTAATCTGAACATTTTTTTGTGATGATGACGATTACAATCACGAATACTGGTATCAGTTTCAGTACTAGTAGCCTTAGCCTTAGTAGTAGTAGTGGAAGTATCATTCGTATCATCATTGTTACCACAATTAGATTCGTCATAATAATAATAATAATCGTCAAAGCAATCCTCACCATTCTCATACACATTCTCATAATACTCAATAAAATTGGTTGCTTTCACCTTGCATACCAAGTGTGAAATAGAAACATTCCTTGTTTGTAAATTGAAAAAAGCTTCATTGCTTTCTCCTTTCTTGTGCTTAATTGACATTAATGCTAGACTAGTTATTATTATATTTATAATTACATTATTAGTAGTAATACTTTTAGTAAGATGATTGTTACTCCTACTACTACTACAATTACATAACGTAGAGTTTAGTATTAAGAATTTCATCACTTTATAGTACAATATATTATTATTATTAGTTTTATAGAAGTAATAATAATAATAATATTTATATACTAATTTATTAGCATTTCCTAATAACCGATTACTACTACTCGAAGACGAAGGAGAGGAAGAAGATGAGTCTGTTCCTGTACAGAAAAAAGTCATACTTCTGTAATAATAAAGATAACCATCAGCATGATAATTTCTTAAAATTTTCGATGTTTTTTCGTCTGAATTTTTCAACTTGAAGAAGATTGGACGACCTGTTTTATCCGTATTCGTATAATTTTTCTTATAATTATAATAATAGTACTTATTACAATAACCTTCATCATTGTCAATATCATCGTAATAATAGTGACAATTACTGCCACCCCTACTACGCCTATTTGTCGTAGCCTTAGAATGAGTATCACTATGAATAGTTGCAGTAGTAGTTTTAGTAGTGGTAGAATTGCAATAATGAAATGTCTTCAAGACTGGCACTCCTTTAATTTTACAATTAGAATAATAATAATTATAATAATAATAATTGTAATTAGGTTTTCTAATATCATCATAAAATCTTTTTTGATTATCTTCATCTGATTTTTCAATTAATACAGCCTTTTTAGTACCAATTTGACATTTAAAACTGAAACAAGGATTGCTTTTACTTTGGATTTCCTTTTGACTTTTACTCATTTCCTCACACTCGCTTGAAGAGTAAGAATTGGTGAAAGTTTTGAGGACTTTCACCCTCTTAACAGGCCGGGTTTTATCTTCATTACTACTACTATTAGATAACTCATCATCCAAATTTAGTAATAAAAATGGCAGGACATTTGCAGTAGTTATTAGAATTAAGATCAATATCAATAAAAAGTGAAAACACTCGGTTAAATCAGTTCTTAATGACTTAAGGTTTAGAGTGAAAGTTGTTGAGGCTTTTGAATTAAAGGGTTCGACAACAGGTGGAAAGAATAAAATGATTAAAAGATTGATAGGTGACCTAAGGGATGGTGAGGCGGATGACTTTGCTGCTTCCTGTGCTGTTGAAGGTAGCTGGACGAATGATGAAGATGACAATGACGACGAGAGTTGACCATCTTGAATAATAAATTCTTCCGTCTTTGTTCTTCCATAATAAATCTCTTCATGGTTAGTACCCTCAACATCATCTGAGAAGTCAAACGGTTCGAAACTTTCCTCAAGACGGGATGATTTGAAATTTAAGTAATTTTTGTTGTCATTATTATCAATTTCAGAAGGTAGATTATTTTCATCAGCACTACTACGACTACGATGTATACCACCACCACCACCACCACCGGTCCTTAAGTCCAGGTGATGACGATCCACATCATCACCTCCGATCACAATTGCCATGAACGCATTCTTAGGATAATGAACACTGCTACTAATACTACGATCCTCATCGTAATTGTTTCCTAATTTATTGTTACTTATTTTATGCTTATTATGCTTATTATTATTATTATTAGTATTAATCATAGTCATACGATGATGGTTACCACCACCCCCGCTTCTACTTATATCATCCGAGAGATCTTTAGCAAATTCAATTGAATCTTCCCCTTTAAACTCATCCATGGCATTATTTTGCTGTCTAGTATTTATTACGTTATTAGAGCCACTCGGACCTTTACTACTTTTACTGTTGCTCCTAATACTTTCTCCACCCTCTGTCACACCACCAACAACATTATCAATCACTGGCAAAGTCCTAGTCCTTGTTTCGAACCCATTAGTATTTTCGAACACATTGTAATCATCCTCGAGCTCAGTACTACTACTTCCCCCATCTCCATCCGGCTCGGTGTCCATATAATGATCATCATAATCAAGACCAGGCGTTATTAAGGTTGGTTTAGGTACTATTAATGAATCATCCCCATCACTCACATCTCCATCTCCATCTTCAAGAACATCTTGATTTTTAATATTATTAATTTGCAGCATCTGTTGTCTTCTGCCACCTTTCTCCCCATCATCATTCATTGTATCTAAAGAAGAATGGTGGTGATTATGATGATCCTTTGATGATTGCTCATCGTTTACAATACCATTATGATTGTTTGGTATAACAACTTTTGAAATTACATCTTCAGTTCCAGGAACAAGGCTAAGAGGTTCTAGTGCTTGTTTTACTTGATCAGATATATCAATTATGTTAACATCATCACCGCCACCATTTGCATCTACTCTTTTTACAGGGATTTCTTTGAAGTTGTTAGTGTTAACGTAAACATTATTAGTACTAGAAGCAGCAGTATTGGTAGATTTTTTATTATCACGGTTAAGAGATTCATCATCATCATCATCGCCCTCATCTTCATGCTGAAGGTGGTGAAAGTACTGATGGTTTTTGCTGCTGCTGATGCTACTACTACTGGTGTTGCTTTCACTACTTCGTTTCCTACTTGTTTTATAGGTCTGGGGTTTGTCTGAGATTGGACTTGTATTCAGGTCAGACTGACTGTTTTGACCAATATTAGCAGTAGAGTCAGCATGGGATGATGACCCAAACTCATCAGGCTTCTCACTTTCACCACTGCCAGCCTCGAGATCTTCCTCAACTTCAAAAGGATCCTTGGAAGTACATACGCCCCTACTGTCACAACAATTAAGAATCACACGATTGTCACTTTTTTCTATACTACTGGATGGCATTCTATTCACTTTAGAAGACGTGGCAATATTAGTAGTGGTTGAAGTAGTTCTGTGACTACCACTACCCCCACTGGTATCAGTGCCACTAATAGTAGTACTGCTTGCCGTGGTGGTACTACTAGTTAAACGTGGAACAAAACTAGAAGAATCACTAATACCCGGCTTGCGGTACTCGGAATCAAAATATTCATCAGAGCCGTACTTAGGAAAGGCTTGAGATTTCGAAAAGTGAACAACAGAAGAGGCATAAGTCCAACAACATGAGGTGTAATGGGGTATAAAATCACTCCAATGGTCCTCATCACCATCATCATCTTCACCATCGTTGAAATTAATATATTTATCATTATTACTATTATACGTATTAGCATCTCCATAAGTTATACCATCTCCTTCTTCGTAATCAATCTTGGTATTAAAGTAATTCACGTTATTTTTTCTACTTTTTCTAGGTAACGCTTCCGGCCGTGGTATAGGCGAATCATCATCATCATCATCGTAGTAATCATTATTGAAATTACTATTATCATCATGTTGATTATTATTATTAGGACTGTTATTATTATTATTATTTAATTTGTTATCATCTTGCTTATTCTCACTATGGCCAAGAGAGTCTTTTTTGCTATTTCTCCACCTTTCATTTCCTGCTGTTGCTCCTCTCTTAACATTTCCGGAAGACGAGGTGGTGGTGGTACTAGAGGTAGTAGAAGATGAATACGAAGAAGAAGAAGATATATAAGAAGAAGTATCAGAGGATATAATAGGTTTGGGATTTCTGTTAAATCTCTTTTTGTTTGGACTATTAAAGTCCCGTGCTGGCCCTGAAGAGTAATAACTTTTTTTATTGTTTCTCCCCGGATGGCTGCTGACATACTGTTGCTGCTGGTGGTTGCTTTTCTCACTGTGGGGATGATGATGATGATGGTTCTGTTGTTGCTGGTGATGATTATCATGGTTGTAGGTTTGCTGAGCATAGTAATCCTTATGATGATGAATTGGTGGATCTGTACAGATGTTGTGAACATCATCGGGGTCAGATAAAGGAGAGCGGTGAAAGCATAGAGATGTATATGCCGGATCAGAAGGGTCGTCATTTTCTAAAGGGCAGTAGAAAGCTGGGTGACCACCGTATTGAGACACATGTGGGGCTAGTTTACCTTCTCGATCCCATTGGTTACGATCTGGTGACAAGTATGGACATAGTCGCATCACTTGGTGACAAATTGAGGCACAACTAGGGCAGGGCATTAATTTTGTCTCGCAATCTAGCTGGCCGTCTTCCAATGTGTCTGTTACCATTGCACAGGCCCATTCTCGATAAGCATCCTGTAATTAGATTAGATTACAACTCAAATTATCCCAATTGTCATTTATCATCAGTATACATTCTACCCAGAGTACAATGTCACTAATAGTGCATCCTAATATTTTTGTCATTCTAGGTGAAGGGTGTAGAAATAATAAATTACTTCCTTGTCTCCCACTTACACATGTAACAACTTCCTATTTGCATAATATCCTGTTGAAATATTTTACATGAGAACTTTCCCCAACTTACTTTTGGCCATCTCTTCCTTCCTATATCCCTTTCTCTCGTAGATTATTCAACCCCTCCTACCTACCTACCTTCCTTCTTATCCCTCAATGAACTTTCATAAATATTACATCAAAATCCATAAATTTCCTAGAAAACTTCATAAGCTTTGGCACAAAGGCCTTTGTCATTTTGCAAAAT
>JAQGBU010001224.1:0-14401 GCA_034698605.1 Isotoma decorata
TCAACGTCTTCAACATTGTAAGGATTAAACCTCCAAAAACGTTTTATGAGTAAGTTAAAATATCATTAAAATTATGGGTGCCGTGAGTAACTCGAGTACTCAAAATTTTCGAGTACTCGACATCGAGTCCGAGTACTCGAACTCGACGAGTTTGCCCTACTACTCGATCGAGTACTCGAAACGAGTTTTACTGGTGAGTACTCGATCGAGTTTTGACGTTTAAATAAGAAAAACCAAGAAAGTTTTTACTGTGAACTCAAAAATTTTTTTTTGGTTTGCATAATACGTAAAAAGGCATTTGCACTAAACAACATTTTTATGTCTTTTTAGCTTCAGCCCCGCCCCCGGGCGCTATAGTTTCCGCCACTATGTACCTAGAGCCCCCAAATAAAAAAAATTATCAAAAATCATATTATTCACAGCAGGCAAATCTACCTCGGGGTTGTGAGCTTAAAAAAATGAAATGTAGAGACTTTGGTTTAGAATGATTAATGAGTGAAGGTTATTGTCATTTTCCTAGGAATACAGTAGGCAAAACACCTAGATGATGAAAAAAATTGTTGTCCAAATGGAAATGGAAAAAAGCCTGAATACCGAAAAAAAAGTCCCAGATTAGGCTTAAACTTTGGTTTTTATACAGTGAAGTTTCTCCTCGTCATCATCCACCTTTTTTGCCCACTATATTCATCTAGGACCATGACCACCCCTTTCACCCATAAGTCATTCAATCAAAACTAAAGTTTCGCCATTTTTTCGTCATTTTTAGGGTCACACCCCCGGGGGTTGAACCTTCTTACGTTATCAAAAAATAATGATATTGGACAGGGCTTTTTATTCGGGGTTCGGGGCACAGTGACGTGGAGCTGAGGAACGCTAGGAACATAATGAGGCTGGGGGCCAGGTAGGTAGTAGCGGGTAAGCTAGTTGCGTATGGGCATGTGCGGTAGCTAAAGCGCTCCTGGATGAGGATGGTAGGAAAAGCGCCCTTGGATGGGGGCAGTACCTAAAGCACCCCTTGGGAATGGCGGTAGCTAAAAAGATAGTTTATGTTATGAATACTAACCGTGAAATACAAAACAATCATTTGTAGAAGAATTTTTAATTTTTTTAAACCTAAAATTGCAATGGCAATATAATGTTACCCCATTTTTCATCGAGTACCGATCAAAATTTATTCTTTGGGTGCTCGTTCGAGTACTCGAGACTCGAGAGTATTTTGTTACTACTACTCGATACTCTATATATCGAGTAGTAAAAGCACTAATCACGGCACCCCTAATTAAAATCATAACTGAGTTTAGTTAAAACGCTGGATTTCAGTTTGGGTCGAAATGGAATTCATAACTTCATTTTAGAGCCTTGAATGGCTAGATTTTTAAACAAAATGCACCAGAAACTTTGGGGTAGTGTCTAATTGAGCAAAGTAGCTTCAGTGCAGTTTAAATGTTTCTATTTACAATGTATCAAATGAACACTTTCAGAATTCTCATAAATGTCTAACCAGCAAGTACTGATTTCAATCTGACTTCTAAGCCTAATTTATCCGATTTCAGGAACCTTGTGGCAGACGAACTAAATCAATATTTTACTGAAACAATTGTGACTCTGGTGTCCCTTTATTTCGTTTGCACTTGGAGCATAAGTATTTTATTCGAAGGAGGAATTCATTTAGGAGATTACCTCACAAGATGGAATCTCTCCACATTCGCTCTGAAATATGATGTGACATACGGACTTAAATCGGCCATTCTTTTTTACAAAATTGGATTTTTGATTTACACATTTTTCTATGTCATTTTATTCTTCTTTGGAGGTGAGAAAATTCCATTTGTTCGAGGCTCGAGTGGATTCATCGCTCTTCTTGTCATTGGGGTGTTTTTCACTGAAGTCAGACTCAATCCTTATTTCTTCCTTTTTCAATATTTGGGACTTTTTTTCCATCTTTATGTTGCTTTGTGCCAAGGATTTCTACTAATGATGGTTATCGCTTATTCTATTGCTTTGAAAAATGCCGCCAAGCGATTTAATCTCAGGTTGGCATTTGCTCTAAGAAAAGGTAGTGCGTTTTCAGAATGTTTATTTAAACCAAAACTGAAATTATCAAAAACCAAATGAATCTTGTAAATGTGTTTTAGTGGCACTTCCTGAGAATGGAGAAATGAAGATGAGAGTTTCAAGAATAATTCCATATGACAAATTGTGGGGAGAACACGTGATAATCACATCAATGTCTAGACATACTGGTCGTGTCTTTGCAGTTGCACTCAATGCATTTTATCTCACTAAAGTACTTCGTCTAAATTAATTTAAAAAACACCCAAAGCTGCTGAAAATAACAAAAAATCCTAATATTGTTATAATTTTTTAGATGATTGAAATGGTGTTAACTGCTTTTGCAGTTACGCAACCGATTTTTGAAGGATTTTCATCTCGCAACAAAACAGATTTACCACTTTCGAATGCATCAACAGATGAAACAACGACTGTTGTTCGAGTAATTTAAATGATTCTTTAAACTTGATACGTACATTCTCCGATTATTTATTCACAGTTATCTAATTTTTGATTTTAAATGTAGATAGAAGATCCTAACAGTGTTGTAATTGGCAAAGCAATTTATTACTTTTTGAATTGTTGGATAAATTTTTTCATATTTTCTGAGGTCTTGCATAAAGCTGGAACAGCTGTAAAATTTTAGCAAATTTTTAACGCATATTTCCAAAATATTCGAAAAAAGGTTTTTTAAAAATGTCATTAATGTTTTTAGATCATGGGGGGATTTGGATACGTGCGTAGACATGGCATGATTTTATGTGAATCTTTACAGGAGCGCCGTTTTGTAAGTTTTTCATAAAATCCGATACAATGTACATTTGTTCATTTTAAAAATGTTTTTATGCTAATGAAACAAACAATTGTTGATTGTTTCAGATAATCTCAATGGAAAATTCTAGTGCTCCTAACACAGATTATTTTATCAAAGCAGGAGTATCCATTAATCGTCAATTTGTCTTATTCGTACGTTATATATTATACGCATCAAGTTGAAACAATCAAGGTGGCAAAATTAATAATATTTTCTGGTGCATCCATCTCCACAGTTTTTGGGAATGGTATTTGCATTCTACATCTCTTTAGTGCAATTTTCTCCCAAACGCGTGGAACTAGAGTCCCAGATAATTTGTAATCATGCTGGAGAGTGTACAAAGATTCAAGTACCCAGGTAAAAACAATCCACTGGTTTCAATGGATTCCTTGTAAATACGGTACAGGAAAAAAAGCGCCCGCACATTAGCGCCTGCACATTAGCGCCTCTGCACATTAGCGCCTGCACATTAGCGCCTACACAGAAGGGCCTCTGCACATTAGCGCCTGCACATAAGGGCCTCTGCACATTAGCGCCTCTGCACATAAGCGCCTATGCACATTAGCACCTCTGCACATTAGCGCCTGCACATAAGGGCCTCTGCACATTAGCGCCTCTGCACATTAGCACCTCTGCACATTAGCGCCTGCACATAAGGGCCTCTGCACATTAGCGCCTCTGCACATAAGCGCCTATGCGCATTAGCGCCTATGCGCATTAGCTCCTATGCACATTAGCGCCTGAACGATTGCGGCTAAAATTGGTTAAAAAAACCGGTGGTTTCGATTACAACTATAGCTTATTCACTGTCAGCGGCAAGCTATAGTAATAATAATAATAATAATAATGAGCTTTATTGTCAGAGGACACAATTTGAACATTAGCCAAACTGATTTCCGCCAGAGACAGAGACAGACAGAAGTAGGGGCTGAGTTCCTACATTTCCCCCCAAAAATGTTTGTCTGCAAAGTCAAACGCTGTCAAAGGCCAAGGTCAAAGAATAGCATGCCATCTTTCTTTAACCTTGACCTTTGGCTGCATTGGATCTTGTAAAGAAATTGGATAAAATCGGTTAAATAAATGGTGGTTTCCACTATAGCTTATCTTTAGTCAATATACTACTTGATAATAAAATAATCCCTTACGCTGTACAGATTGGACCGTGCACGGCGCACTATGACCCGAATCGAAGTTAATATAGTCTTAGGTAAGAACAAATGCTTCAGCAAGAGAGCATTATTCTTGCATCCCGATTTGGGTCATAGTCATAGTGCGAAATACACAGTCAAATCTTCACACCGTAAACTGGAATCGTTTTGTTATACAGTACAAATTTTTCAAGCTCAGAGTGGATCATGTTTCCTGATGACCCCCGAGTTTTACCATTGAACCTTAAAGAACTTGAGACGGCTAACTTATTTTTTTTATTATACTACTGGCCTCTTTCAACCTAAACAAGTTCCTATTTAGCCAATTTCTTTGCAAGATCAAATGCACGCAAAGGTCAAGGTTAAAGAAAGATGACATGCTATTCTTTGACCTTGGCCTTTGACAGCGTTTGACTTTGCAGAGAAAAATGTTGGGGGAAAATGTAGGAACTCAGCCCCTACGATAGCTGCTGCTGAGAGTACTACTGTATAACAAAACGATTCCCGTTTAGGCTGACTAGGCCGTTAGTTTTGACTGTGCATTTCGCATTATGACCCAAGTCGAAGTCACCAGTTTTTTAAACCTGTTGCAATTGTTCAGGCGCTAATGTGCATAGGCGCTTATGTGCAGAGGCGCTTATGTATGTGCAGAGGCCCTAATGTGCAGAGGCGCTAATGTGCAGGCCCTAATGTGCAGAGGCCATAATGTGCAGAGGCGCTAATGTGCAGGCGCTAATGTGCAGAGGCCCTAATGTGCAGAGGCGCTAATGTGCAGGCGCTAATGTGCAGAGGCTCTAATGTGCAGAGGCGCTAATGTGCAGGCGCTATTTACCGGCATTCGTAAATACAGTACTACGCCTCCCTTCTGCTCCATCTACTCAAATACCGTACCATGTAGATTTTAATTATGCAGTTTGTTGTAGTAACAGAAGAGCGTAAATCCTATAGGTAAAGCCTTAAACCAAAAGACTGTCCCTTTCTTTCCAAGTCCTTGTAACAAGTCTTAGTTAGGATCCACACGGTCAACATGGCATACAATAGAAACACTTCGTAACGTTCATGCAAACACGGACAAAATGAACAGAAAATTATTGAATAATTTGAAACTTCCGTTTGATATAAATCAAACTTGTTGCATTTGCAGATTTTACGAGTTCCAGCGAGGGAATCCCGTGATGGGGCCCACATCATCTACACTTAAAACCACCGCCCACCCTAAGAAGACAGATTCACCAACAACAACAAAGACGCCACGTGCTACAGGGACTCCGAAACCTGGTCGAGTTGTAGTGGCACCTTGCAAAAATATGGGATTACTTCCAGTAGACATCGATTCCTTTGCTTACCCATGCAACGGAGCATCTATTACCAACAACATACCAATGTTTTACACAAAATCAGGCGACTATTTTGACCCAGTTGTTCCAGATTGTGATTCAAGGGTTGTGGACACATCAGCAACACTTTACAATTGTTTCGGAGAACTCACACAAGTAACTCAAGATGAATGCAAAATCCCTAAATTGCCAACCACTGATGAAAAAGGCACAAGAATAGAGGCTGAAGTAGAACTTGTACCCTTACAAAACAACGCCAATTCAACAGAGATTTATTGCTGTTTCAAATACGCCCAACTTGAACATCAAATAGAAACGTGCAACTTAGGAGATTCTTCACTTTTAGCCTCAAAATGCAACCTAACCCAATCAGATGAAAGGTCAATTTACCAAGAATTGATGCAAAGAGAAGTGGCAGTCAAAAGTATTTTAAATCCACGTCAAGACTTAAAGGATTGGTCTCTTTGGAGTGAATGTATTTGTCAAGATTTGATACAAGTGAAAAGAAACATTTCTTATTGCAAGCCTATTTTGAATGATTATCCCCCATGTGACGAAGAGGTTTTTAAAAAAGTGCCACATTCAACTGAACGTTTCAACACTTCCACTTGCAGCAGGAATGGTTTCGAAAGTCTGGACAAGGGACTTCAGATGCAAGTGCTTTTTAAAAGAGACAAATACTTCCGATATGACCCGGTCATTTTACCAGGTTCTAACTGTGGCACTCACACGTACAACCAAAATATGCCGTTAGGACAGTTTCGAAATGGAGGTGAGTTCAGCGTCACAGACTGCTACGGTGGAGTTTGGAACCAAGGCAGTTTGACTCAAAACGACAAGGACGACTGTGGAAATCTAAAACTAGTTGATAATGCGAAACTAGGGTCATTCAAAGTAACTCTCGAATATAAGCACAACGCACCAAATGACATGTTCTGTTGCTTCACATGGGCCAACAGGGCTTCATCAACTACATGCAATTTACCACAAAACCTAGTGTCTCAAAGATGCGGTAAGAAACAGAAGAGTGCGGAAAGACAAAAAGCCGAGAGCCAATTTTGGACCGAATATCAAAAAAATGGAAATCAACCAACTACAAATATGCTAGAAAAATTCGTTAAATGCATCTGCCAAGGAATCGGAGGTCTTCCAACAGGCAAATCTTATTGTGAAGATATAGAACCAAAATGTACTGATTCAGTAGAAGCTTTCGAAAAGGTAATGACGACCAAATGTCCAGGAGAAAACACACGTGTCATTGGATTTTACGTTAATAAAGACAGCTCAAAACTGATACAACATCAAGATTGCTCAAAAGCTGTCGCAAATACCCTAGAAGAATATATGGAGTTACCTCTATCAGGTTCAGTTACAGGTTGTTACGGCGAGGAAACCCAGCGGGGAGAATATTTAGATGACTGTGGAAATTACAAAATGATAACACCAGATGCAAATAATAATCCAGCGTGGCCAACAATGGAAGTAGTTGACATTGGTGGAGGTGACACGGCCTGTTGTTGGCATTACAAGGGATTTGACAAGGAGCACAAAACGTGTAATCTTCGGGAGGCGAACTTTAAAAACTTTGCAAATATTTGTATTAAAAGATATGGTAGACATGCCCCATTTATGGGTAATGACTGCAAACCTCTTATAGCAGGCTATGTGAGTGGGGCCAATAGGCGAAATAACTTTTACCATACTGCCTGCATAGAAAAGCCCAGGGTGGAGTTTGGTGTTAAAAAATGTGACCAAGCAGCTCTTTTGTTTCCCTAATGCCTAGAAATATAAATGCAATCTTCTGTATTCTTTATCCAACATGAAGTAAATTTATTAATCTAAACAAGTACTTATCGCCATAAACAATTTGCATATTTTATTTTTGGAAACTTGTCAAATAGAATATAAAAACTACCGTAAAACTCGATTTAGAACCCCATGGGGAGTTATTTTTCAACCCTCCAAAAAGGGTGGGGATCTATTTCGGGGTAGGACTCTATTCCGTGGGGGGGGATTTATAGTCTTAAAGCAAAAATCAAAGAACATTTTATCAAAAAGCCAATATTTTGTGTCTTCAAAATCAAAAATAACTTGATGTGAATTCTTAAAACTTGGGTGTACACTAGATGCACTCTCTGGTGTCCTTATTTTCTGTTTCCATTATTTAAAATTCCTTTTCTTTTTTTTGTGTTCTATACACTGAACTATATTTTTTGGATGGGGCTATATTTTGGGGGCGGGGGAAGTTATTATTCCAAACCAGTCCACAGTGGGCCAGAAGCCCAAAAAAGTGGCCAAACCCTTTCAATGTTAAAATTAAAATTCATTTATCTCCAAAAGTAGCATATGCCAAAAATAGTTCAAAAAATTAGAATTCTAACAAACTAATTTGCATTTCAATACGTTTGCAACTTTTGGAGATAATTAGGTTTGAAATCGACTATATGTATACGGGGGGCTCCAAATACTAGTTATAGCTTTAGTTGGTAGATTTTATTAGTTCCCCTATGACCCCCCTAAAATGCGATGTCGCTGAACTGGTACTGGGCTCTAGGTTCAGTAAAAATTGTTCAATCGGTTCTCTGACCTTAAGGTCAAAACTTATGACCTTGTTAGGGTCATATAGCCTTCCTATCATAAGCCCTACCAAGTGGGGTACCGTTGAACTCGTAATGACCTCCGTGCTAAGGAAAAATTGGCCATTTTGCCCTGTGACCTGAAGGTCAAAAGTTATGACCTTGTTAAGGTCATATAACCTTTCTATCATAAGCCCTACCAAGTGGGGTACCGTTGAATTCGCCCTGATCTCCGTATTAAGGAAAACATCGCCATTTGGTCCTGTGACCTGAAGGTCAAAAGTTATGACATTGTTAAGGTCATATAGCCTTTCTATCATAAGCCCTACGAAGTGGGGCATCCTTGAACTCGCAGTAACCTCACTAATCAGAAAAATATCATACTTTGGTCCCGTGACGTCATGGTCAAAAGGTATGACCTTGTTAGGGTCATATCACCTTCCTATCATAAGCCCTACCAAATGGGGTACCGTTGAGCTCGTAATGACCTCCGTGTTCAGCGAAACATCGTCATTTAGTTCTGTGACCTGAAGGTCAAAAGTTATGACCTTGTTAAGGTCATATAGCCTTTCTATCATAAGCCCTACCAAGTGGGGTACCGTTGAACTCGTAAGGACCTCCGTGTTCAGCAAAACATCGCCATTTGGTCCTGTGACCTGAATGTCAAAAGTTATGACCTTGTTAAGGGCATATAGTCTTTCTGTCATAAGCCCTACCAAGTGGGGCATCCTTGAACTCGCAGTAACCTCACTAATCAGAAAAATATCATACTTTGGTCCTGTGACGTCATGGTCAAAAGGTATGACCTTGTTAGGGTCATATAACCTTACTGTCATAAGCCCTACCAAATGGGGTACCGTTGAACTCGTAGTGACCTCCATGTTCATGAAAACATCTTAATTTGGTCCGGTGACCTTGTTAGGTACAATATCCTTTATATCATTTCATAAGCAATACCGAGTAGGATACCGTGAAACTTGTATTGACCACCATGTTCAGAAAAACATCATCATTTGGTCCTATGACTTTAATATCAAAATGCATGACATTGTCAAGGTTCTATGATAGTTCTGTCATAAGCCTAACCAAGTCTTGCACCGTTTAACTCGTATTGAGCACCATGTTGAAGAAACGTTCATCCCGTTTCAAACATTTGAAACATCCAAGGCGTCGCTTAAGCTACGCAGCGCAGATTAAGCGTTTCCGATGTTGAAACCTAAAATATTGTATCAATAATAAAAACCACTTGTATAAAAGTTTATAATTGACATCATTATTCCGAGAGCAACAGTTCAAGATGAAGGCATCCAAAACCAACGGTTTAACCATCTAAAATGACCTATGCATTCCGAGGAAAATTAGTGTTAGCGCACAAAGCGTCTCGAACGCTTCAAACGCTAAAAATATTTTCGTAGAATGTCTTTCAATTTAGCTCCAGATCCAAGACAAGCTTTTAATATGTCTCAAGTGACCTTTATATTCTGATGTATAAATATATGGATGTTTTTCTTTCAGTATTTGCACAGAACAGTTTGAAAACTGTTGGCTAACCAAAAAGCTAGTCAAATGTGTTAAAAAATAGTTATAGGTAATTAATGTAAGCTCATTGACAGCCTCAGCGTAATTCCAAACGGTTACATCCTTCCGTCAGTTTGCGATTCCACAACATTCATCACTGTCAATCGGTGCCACGTGTTATTAGGTAAAGAAGTTCCAAATCCATTATTGAACATAAACATCATAAGCGGAATCATAATAGTGTCTATCCACAATACAACTATCAACGTCATCAACACCAACACATACCGACCATTTTGTCTCCAATCTCTTCATTCACCCGACGACCAGCAGCGTGGATTGTGGATACACCATCAAGTCTCTTGTGCCAGGTATTTTTTTGTTTTTATTGTGCACCTCTTTTTCCTTAAGTTTCAACAAAATGTAACTTTCCGTCATCACTATACATCTTTGACCTTTGCTTTCTTGTCTCTTCATTATTAATCTCCTCAATAACCAGTGGGAACCTCTGCAGTTTACCACACTTGTTCCTGGCATATAACAAGGAAACCATCCATAAATGCTAGGATCAGATTGCAAGTCGTGAAACTTGTGTAACGAAGTCGATGGGTCAAAGCTATGCAAATCATCCCTGCACTGCTTCGGAGTCAAAATGTCATAGTTATTTTTAGCTGACCTCAATCTGTCTGGTAAGTTTTATACGCACAATAGTTAATACCTATTTGGTACTTGTAATTACAAAGAAGTAATAAATCATTGAGGTTTGTAGTATTGTGTAACGTTTTTTAAGTAAAACTAAGGTTTGTTTTATTTCAATTGTAATTGCGTTATCTCTTACAGGTTTTTCTGGCTATGAGCATATGTAGAAATTAATTTAAAGCCTTCGCATTCACATGTGTGACATTGACTAGCAATACAATGCTTTTCTAAAGGTAATGAATGGTTTTTAATTTTTTCTTAAAGTTGTTTCGGCTAAATATTTTTTTAAAAGCTATTAAAAAACTGGTTACAATCCTTTTTTTAAGGAATTGTTTCGGGCTGCTTCTTATTTCCCTGGCGTTGAGCTTTTTCTCTACCCACAGCCATGCCGCCTAAATGAAATCTGTTACTGCTATACTTGCTATATTTTCCTTTACTAGAATTCCTTTAAAACTTTCTATATTGTGCTTGCTAAAATTAGGAAGATTACGAGTATGAAGAAACGAGTACGCCAATGGACACGGAAACGATTACGGAAATGACTACTGTTGAACATGGAAGCGAGGGGGGCCCATCGTTGACGATTTCAGAAGCTCAAAGGGAAGGACATGATGAACCATTCCATGTGGATCCCACGGACCAGATGGAGGAGTCTAAATCGGGCTATTCAGAAACTCATGGAACAAACTAAAGAAAAAGCCGGAGGATACCTTGTTGACAACCCGGACCCGCATTTGGCAGGCCGACCTGACCCTGAGCAGTCACCGGCTTGGGGTGATAAGCCTGTCGAATTAGTACCAGGTGACACAACCAAATCGGAAACAGAAATGAGGGACACTACTATTACCAACCAAATGCTGGTGGATGCAGTAAGGAGCCAGACCTCTCAAAAGGACAAAACTGACAAAGCGTTAACTTTGTTAATAAATAGTTTCAAGCACACTCTTTCAGAAAATCAACAATTGCTCTTAAAAAATCTGTGCAGTACCTGGGTTTCAAAATTTTCTGTTAAATGGAACAAACATCATCGTATTTACAGTAAATTCTGCGATAAAGAATTCGAATATTTAAAGCTTTTTTTTAGAGTTCCAGCAAGTTTTTACGGAGCAGTAAAAGAAACCACGGCAGATGATTCCCAATTACCATCCACTTCAACCTCACATATTTCAACGGAGCAACCTTCAACATCAAGTTTAATTAAATCCCCATCAGCAAGAACAAAACGACGTTACATTTTGTCCGCTGAGAAAGCAATAGCGAAGTATTCACCAGGTAAAGCTACAGCAGCATTGGCAAGACGGCTGAAGAGCTGTGGAAAAACAGATGCTGCAACGCTTATAAAAATTATGGAAAAAAGTCCAGGTCAGCCACGGAAAATATTACAATCAGTGAGAAGAAATGAGGTGAAACCATACACCGCACAAGAAGCACTTGGGCTGCTCTTAGATCTAGATCTTACTAAAGATCAATACAATCAATTAAGAATGGGAGCCTCGGAGCATGGCGTTAATTTATATCCAGCTTATAATAACCTTCGAACTGAAAAATTAAATTGCAGACCTCCTCAAGAAAGTGTACAAGTCACAGAGACTTTGGCTCGAGTGTCTCTTCAATCATTGTTAGACCATACTTGTCGTAGAATCATTGAAGTATCTAGTGAAGTATTCAAGCATTTACCTCATGAAAGACAAGCTACACTGCTGGTTTCTTGGGGCTTTGACGGGTCAACTGGCCAGTCTAATTACAAGCAAGTGTACTCAGACACTAGTTTTGACGACTCCAGCTTATTTGCAACAACAATCATTCCGCTTGAGCTAATACTTCCTGATGGATTTGTTGTATGGAAAAATCCTGCGCCCCAATCTACTCGATTTTGTCGTCCACTAAAGCTTCAGTTTATAAAGGAGTCTGGCGATTTAATCCGGCAGGAGAGAGATGAAGTAGACAATCAAATTACTAACCTTAAGAATTTTACAGAAAATATTTCTGGACTTGAAGGTCAATTATCTGTGGAGTATAAGCTGTTCATGACTGTCATCGATGGTAAGGTGCTTAGCAATGTGTTGGGTGTAAAATCCGCAATGGCCTGCCCTATCTGTAAGGCGAACCCTTCATTGTTTAATAACCTTAAAAATATAGAAATTGGTCGCTTCAATGCTAGTGTAGATAAATATGCGTTTGGTATAAGTCCACTACACGCTTGGATTCGATTGCTAGAGTTTTGCTTACACTTATCTTATAGACTAGAGATTAAACAGTGGCAAGCTCGAGGGCCAGTTTTAAAAGCCAAAGTTGAAGAAAGAAAAAGAAGTATACAAAGGCAACTGAAAGAAAAAATGGGATTAAATGTTGATTATCCAAAACCAGGAGGAAGTGGCACATCAAACGATGGAAATACTGCGCGACGGGCATTTATAAATTACGAAGTTTTTTCCGACA
This sequence comes from Isotoma decorata, assembly GCA_034698605.1. NCBI lineage: Eukaryota > Metazoa > Arthropoda > Collembola > Entomobryomorpha > Isotomidae > Isotoma > Isotoma decorata. The sequence goes on from JAQGBU010001224.1 coordinate 12,584, forward strand.
TATTAGGAATCCACGAAAGACTTGTGAAGGATTTCCGGACGATTCTTATTGCCCTTAACTCACAATTCGCGATTGATGTTAAAGCTTTTGCTCAATTTCCTTTAAATTTGGCACATTTTTATGTTCAAGAATACAATTGGTTTCCTATGTCAGCAACGGTCCATAAAATTCTAATACATGGAGCCAGTATTGTAGAACATAGTGTATTACCTGTCGGTATTTTGGGAGAGGAAGCTGGAGAGTCCAGAAACAAGATTTACAAGCAAGATTGCTTGCACCATTCTCGAAAATCTAGTCGAGAATTGACTATGCAGGATATGTTTTATCGGGCTATGGATACTTCAGATCCAGTATTGTCATCGTTGAATGCCAGAAGCCGAGAGCAGAAAAGAAGGAGAATGACAATACCTGCAGAAGTTGTTCCTCTTTTAACTTGCCCACAAGATCTGCCGAGTAAAACAATTTCTCCATTCAACTTGGAAGAAGCTTTCAAAGAAGACGACGACGAAGAAATTACCACGGGGCCTGATCTTCGCTTGGATAGCGAATCTATAGATATGGTTGGAGTTTTTATGGTAAGTCAAACTTGCAAATACAAAGTACAGATTTATTTAGGCAGCACAATGTGGTTAGTTAATAATTATAAAACCAACTCGTTCATTGCTTGCCAATTAGAACTTGAAATTAACCCTTTTATTCACAGCATATATTTTTTTAATGATGAGCCCTTTCAGCTATCATCATAGGCAAGTTAATATAATTTGGGTAGCTCAGCGGTATCGCATGACACCGACAATGGGCTCCTGGCCAACATTTTTCTTTTCAGGTAGGAAAAGCCCAGCATATTTGGAATATTTAAGAGCTGCAGTGAGTGAAGTAGTCGCTGAATGTGTTGTTCCTGGATTCTTATTTTAACTTTGATTGAGGCTTTAATGACATAGTTTCAACGCCAACGTACATTGCATTAAATCGATAACAATGCAATCGATATGTTTCAGGTAAGTGTAATTTAAATATACTAATTTTTGCGAAAATACTACTCAGTTGTTGCTTAAACCAACGAGGCATACACTGTACATGCTTTATATTTTAATACGTTTCTGAGAGGTTTGTGGTGTTTTACTTACTATATCTGTAACTCTTCGAAGCCATTACAGTATTTTTATATTTTATAAGGAACCAATAAATGCATTGTTTAAAAATTTGGGTACACTTTACTTACTAAAACAATCACTAAATCAATTGTACGTTTACCTAACGATAACGCTTCCATTGTCAGATATGTTATAGGTGCTTAAAATAAAGTTTATCAGAATAGTAAGTAATTTAAGCCAGTCAGTCATGTGATTTGGGATCAGTACATCAATTTTCAGTTATTGACAGTAAGCCCCTCTAAGCTATTCCAGCCGCAATGGACACTTTGGGCCTTTAAATGATTTTTTCCACAAAACATACGTCAGAGTAAGATTATTAGTTTGTTTGAGGTAAATACTTAAATTCTAAGTTAACATAATGGACATCGTTCAACACTACCCTTTTGGTATAGCTTGTGGTTATGATAAAAAGATTACGTGACCGATACAAGGTCATAACTATCGACAATAAGGTCCTAGAACCAACTTAAGATGTTATCCTGAACATGGAGGTCATTACGAGTTCAACGGTACCCCATTTGGTAGGGCTTATGACAGAAAGGTTATATGACCCTAACAAGGTCATACCTTTTGACCATGAAGTCACAGGACCAAAGTATGATATTTTTCTGATTAGTGAGGTTACTGCGAGTTCAAGGATGCCCCACTTCGTAGGGCTTATGAT
>JAQGBU010001225.1:0-14400 GCA_034698605.1 Isotoma decorata
AACAAAGCTACTCATTCGTATACAGTACAGTATATAATTTCGCTGGATGGTAGTATAGTTGGAGATGCATTCATATGCCTACAGGTTAGCATTAATTAATTAGTAATGATTGCAGTTGGATGAAACACTCTTTAATTTAGTAGTATATTTTATAGGAGCAAAATGGAACATTGGGACCTACTGTAGAAAGCAATATTATTGCTACTCCAAATCTCACAGTAGTGTGTTCGAAGTCTGGAAAGCTGACAAAGAAGTTAGTAGAGGAATTTTCGGACACTGTCGTCAAGCCCCAAGCAAGAGGAAAAGTTCTTTATATAGCTGATCACTGGGGAGGTCAGACAGATGAAAATTTATATAACTCTAGATTTAAAACTGATGATGTAGATATGACTGTCAAATTTATCCCAGAAAATTGTACGGATCACTGCCAGCCTCTTGACACTTATTTCCATCGTCAACTTAAATTTTTAGTGAAAACAATTTACGATTATGCGATATTACATGAAAAACAACACGATACGGTGCTAACAACTCGAAACGGTGTTCTTAAAGTCCAATCCCTCGTCCATTTCATTTTATCTGCACCTTGTTTCAAGGCAATGATACAGTATTGTTGGTATTCGAGTGGCTTGAAACAAGGTGAAAAGCCAGTCTTCGAAAACGTAAAGAGCATATGTTTTGATTTAGGACATATGCAGTGTGATAGTTTGGATTGTGCTCGAAATGCATTTATAAAGTGCTCGTGGTGCAAAACAAATGTATGCTTCGAGGAATTTTTTCACCAATATCACCTTATGATATGCACACATAGTCCTTGGTGTTAAATTGACTGCTATAATAATTTTTATGACTGTTTTAACAATTTTATGAATTTTTTGTGTTCTAAATTGTTAGAAATATTTTAGTATAATCCAATGTGGGAGAGATAAAAAGAGAAAGTAAGGTGAAAGTTGGAGAAACTTTTACTTTCTTTGGTATTGTTGGATGTAATTGAGCGTTGCTATAAGCATATGAGCTAAATTCGGATGTTTAGGCTTCTCTAACTCAGGTCAGAGGCCGCATTGGAGGCTACTATTTCACTGTTGACACTATAATTTTTTTCTTGATTTTTTGAGCTATCATTCATAAAAATCGGTGTGACCCCGCCATGTACGTTACATTGTAAGTGTGATTGTTGTAAATATGAAAAGGGATATTTATCAAGTCTTCTGCAAGAGTTTTGAAAGTCGTTGGAGACTGTGAGTCATTTTGATGCTCGTGATTATAATTAATTGCAGAAACTGCTGCTTTACCAAATCTTGGCAGTTGTTTTTTAAGTAAATCTTGATCCATTTTGCTGAATTGAGTATTTTCAAGAATAGCGTACAAATGGGAGTTAAAACATTTTACTGCATGATTCACACATTCTATTTTTTCCACTGCTACGTTTGGGTATTGTACTCTATTAAGTACATTTGTGTATACACTTGAATCCCCATAGGATATCATGTATTTGTAAATAATTTTCTGCTCTTTTAGGCTTTTTGAAAATCCTTCCACGATAATATCTGCTTCCATACTTTGGGAAGATTCTGACCAATTTTTTTGGCAGTCATGATTTTTAACAAATTCTTGAGAAGAACATTCTGTTTTCTGAATTTTGTTCTCATGCCTGGCACAAGTTTGGCAGATTTTAATTCTTGTCCCAACAAAGAGAACTCGTTTGGTTCTTTCGCCTATTATAACGGCCATTCCACAGTTAGCATTGTAACCATGTCCATAAGTTCTCTTTGAAAAACTTCAATCACAAATAATTGCAATCTTGGCAATCTTTTCCCCCATCAATTACAACAAATTCGTTTGCCTCTATGGCTAATTTATGTTCTTCTTCCGCATTTTCGGCAAGTATTATATTTTTATAATTCTTGAATGACTGATACATTTCCGACTCTAGTCGCTGGAATGTATAGAACGATGGAGTTTCAATTTCTTATGCTGTGAACATGTTTTTCATTTGTTCAAAGTTAGATCCAGACAAATACATTCCCCATATCAGTGCTTCATTTTTGCTGAAGTTACTGCACCCTTTTTGAGAGTTTAAACTCAACATGTCATTGCAGGTTTCACAAAGCACATAAATGATGCCATCTTTGACTTTGACAACTTTTAAAGCACAAGAGTCAGAAACATTTTGATGAGAAATAGACATTTTCATTAGGAAGTCTAAACTCTGTTTGGAAACAATAACGTTAGATGATTCAACGTCAGTACATGAATGTTTGATTCTCACATTCGTTGCCTTTCCACCGTAAATCTTTGGCCTCTGCCTTCCTCTAGAACACCGCTTACCCATTTTTCCAACCTCGAAGTTTTTGTTTCAAAAAGGCTAAAGTTTTTGAAATGAGAGTAAAACTTCAGATTGAAGATGAGATTATTTTTTTACCAAAAAATACATCACGACAGAAGACAGCAAAAAGATACCTATTTACAAAGGAAGTAAATAGGTAAACAAAAATCTCCCTTGGATACAGTATTATCCGAAAATGCGGCCTTTCATCATAAAAAAGTGACTTCACAGTTTGGAACCTGGGCCTTTTACCAGAGTTTTAAAAAAAATCGAAGATCGAGTTTCCATTCTCTAAACAATTGCTTGTAAAATGAACTATTTTAGAACACTTGTGGATGAACCGATCAGTGCTGAAATCCACGGGCCCGTATATAAATAATATATAATGGGTTTCAGCACTGAAATCGACGAAGGCGAAACTATATTTCACAGAAAGCTTGAAAAACAAAATTAGGTATATCAAAATCAATTCCTCTTCGCCCGTACCTACTACCATTAATTTTAATATAAGAGGATGAAAGTCCCTTAAACAACATCTAATTATGCATTTTTAAACTGAATTAAGTTTAAAATTCAGTTATATTGACTTGTTGTCCTTACATTTTCCTGTGTCCATACTTTGACTGTCCTTATTTTTTTTGTCCATACTTTGTCCGTCCATACATCCGTTGTCCAGACTTCGTCCGGATCCCGATGTGGTAGTGGTGGTGATGGAATTACGTACTCGTCGGTTTAATAAATTCGATATTTGACAAAATTAGAAGGCTCTTACCTTATGAAGTTCTACATCCAGGTTAAGTTAGGTAAGCATTAAACTGATTACCAGTTTAATTGGATCTATTTATTTGCTTATTGAATATCTAGAAGAAATAGGATAGAAAACAATTCAATTTTCAAAAGTCAAGCGTCCCTTTAAGCGTGCATAGATGGGGACAAGGTCTTTTAAGCGTTATCAAATTTTCAAAACTGAGCACTAAAAAGGTACTTATTAATAAAATGAGGGCTTAAAATTTACCTTGACCAAATTCTCCCATTCTTGTTGAATAACTTGAGGATTTGGAGAGGATTTTTGTTTTTTATTTGCATAAAATTTGTCTATAAAATCCCAATATCTTTTAATTTCGCTTTTAACTTGAGCCATTTTATTGGAACTGTTATTATTGCAATTGGAATTTTGATTGTTTGGAATTCATGGATTCCATATTCATTTATGCAACATCTTTGGGGAGAATATTCCTCTTGACCTTCAGAATTAAATGTTTGACCTACTCCACCAAATAGGTCAGAAGACTGGGAGGGGTGCTTTTGATAAGGAGTAAGTGATTGATTTGGCGAGATTTGTTGGGCTGTATGGGAACTGCCACTCCCATTATTAGAAAATTAAAATTCCGAATAATCTTGGTTAAGGGTTTCCCTTCTATTATCTGAAGATGAGTTTGAAAGGTGAAATCGGGAAATCCGCTCATGTTTTAGTGTTGAGAAAAAGGACAAAAATAATAAGATTTGATGCGTTCAATTAGCATGCAACGTTTTTTTAGAACTTATTTTGTACGGAGAGGTGATACAAAATTTCATTTTATTTTGCTGGTGAGGGCAAAATAGTGAGAAAAACCCTTAGAAACGCATTGTGGAAGTGAAACTACTGAAATAACCTCTTGATTTGTACTTTATGAATAAATAAAAATGAAAGTGTGGCGAAATAAATTGGTTGTTACCATTTTAATAAGTATATCAGTCATTTTAATAAAAGTCTGTAATACATTATAATTAGTTAATTGCAACTCATCGCTTGGTTTGGTAATGACAAGCAGACAGGTTTTATAAATGCAATTGAAGTCATTTCTTATCTATCTAGATTCTTCGAGAATTTTGAAACATTATTTAAAGTTTTAAAGATGAGCTTCTCTAAATTCTAAATCCCTGTCTTTGTGGAATTTAAAAATTGTAATGTATTATTAGCAGGATTAAAATGAAGAAGAACTTCAGGAAGGAGGAAGGAAGGAAGGTTATAATTTTAGCTGAATTGTATGATGCGTATTTCTCGTCTTCATCCGGCATTTTAGTAGTAAAACGACCATTCCATGGATCATACCATGGGTTTTTAGTGGTGGTGGTCGTCCTAGTTGTTGTTGTTGTTGTAGTTGTATAAGGATTAAAGGGCTTTTCCCCTTTTTCAATTAGTTCATCAAGTTCCTTCCCATTGCATAATTCAGTGTAGCAGTCACAGTCTCCTTCTTCGCAATCATAATATCCGTCATCTTCCTCGTAAGCAACTTCACAATCACGATTCATACAAGAATAATCCCTATCAATCCCGCAGCGGTCATATTTGTATCTAGTGCATTTGTGAAATCCTTGGCTCGCATCATCTAAATTTCATTTAATTATGAATTAAATTAGATAGATTTATTTGGATTAGGATTCTAGGTAATAATATTGAGGGATTGGGAGTTCGGACGGACACAGGGGTTTTCGTGGCTTCGTGTTAGGTTCATATATTGCTGAACCCGTTTCACTGAATCCATATTGCCGAAAAAATGTGCATACTGAAACCACAGAGCTATATATACATACACTGACTGAAACCGTATGGCCAAAATAAGAACGGCTTATTGTGATCAATAAGATCAATTCAATCGCATTAAAGACCATTGATGAAGGCTTTGTAGAAAAATTGTCTGCCTTTGCATTGCTGCCTGTGCTGTGGTTGCACCTGAAGTACACAACCAGTGGAGTTTAGAATTTAGTATTGACCTCTTCGGGGCTCTTCGTATAAGTAGCCATGATTGGATATTAAATTCTATTCTTTCGTGCTTGGAAGATACATAAGTCAATGAGTGCAAAGCGTGTCATTTCAATGAACAACTTGTTACATTCTTTATGTAAACGAAATTCGGTTTATTACGTATGTCCATTACCCATTCGCCAATGTGACCTACAACCAAATTGTTACACACTGCCAAACTCATAACACGATTATGTCATTGTAAATAAACCATTGCAACGGATTTATAGAAGTATCGGAGATGGATTTGAAGTCAAAGAACCTTTCCCTTGAGTTCAGAGATTCGAAATATGCAATAGTCTCAATTCGCCCCAACCAATCCCCCTTGGCGCGACCTTTGACCCTTGGGGTCAAATGTGCTCTTTGACCCATAGTATGTATTACCGAAGACGGACGGACGACACTACCATTCGCATAAAGTGGCTCTTCGCGCCACTTAATAAATTAAAACATACTCACGGGTTTCTTTATGAATCTGAGGGCATTCAACAATGTATTTTGGGTCATCAGTAAAAACGTCAGGGCAAGGTGGAGCACTTCTGCCCCTGAATTGATCATCTCCACAACGGAAACACTTAAAGGCTGAGAAAAACCAGATAATTTATTCAGTTGAGTTGCTTATAAACGTCTCGTATGAAGATAATCTTTAAACATTTTACGGGGTCCGGGTTTTTCCGTTGTTGTATGTGGATTTACTGGGCGCGTTCTATTTTTTCTTATGTTATCAAGGATTTCACCATTGCACAATTCCTCAAAGCAAACACATCCCGCATCCCCATGGTGGCAAGGCAATCCCTTTTTATATTGATATTGAATAGGCTTCATCTCATAACATTCCCGACTCTCACGGTGAAAGCCCTCACGGTATTTAACGCATCCAAATTTATCTGATGGTTTTTAAAAGAATAAAAAAAAGTTTTATTTTACCCGGGAGTTAAATCCCATGGGCTCTTATTCTTTCAAACCTCGCTTTTTAATAGATAACATTTGAATAGAATTAAATACGTAAATTCATACTTACTTTCACTGCTGGTAAGGTCACCGCAATCTTTTATAAGGTGAGTGTAATTAGCATCAATAAAATCACGAGGACAGTTGCCGTTTGGTAAAGTAATCAAGTCCTCACATACATAGCACTTAAAGGCTGTAAAATAAATACATATATTGCACGGACTTTAGACAAATTTAATTAAGCTTTTATAATTACCTTTGATCGTCGGAGTTGGAACTGATATAAAGGTGAGAGCCGTAAGGAATAAAGGAAGTTTGGAAAATTTCATTCTATTCAAGTAGACGAGTATGAAAGATGTTGAAAAGGCTCGGGTGGAATGACAAAATTCATGTATGTGTGATTCCTTATAGGTCGAAAGACAAACGAAAATTGTTACTTTCCTGTTTCCCAAGGTTTCTATTAAACAAAATAATGTAGTGGGACTAGTGGGTGGGCCATGAAGTGGTATTAGTGGTGGAATTACGTTCTCAAAACTCGGGGTTTAATAAAATTGATATTTGATAAAATTATATGAGGTCAGGGATGGGATACCCGGTACAAGTATCCGGTACTTTTGTACCTAGATACCCAGATTTACAAAAATATATCTGTATCTTTTACTCAGATACAAACAGAACGTATCTGGTATCTTGAATCTAAGGTACTTTTCGATGCGGAAATACTTTTGTATCTAGGATCTTAGATACATTATGCAGAATTTAGTATCTTGAATCTTGGATCTGAGATAATGCTAATTCTATCGTATCTTGTATCTAATATGAGATACTTTACAAATAACACTCTTTAGCTGCACCTGCGCATTTTATATCTTGTCCGTACGAGAGGCTTTGTAAATCTACACTGTTAACTTCTGTACTTGAGTATTTTTTTACATTTGTATTGCCTTGTATTTTATACTTGCACCTCAGAGTCACCTTTTTACCTAAAAGTACCTGCGTTTTCTGTATCTAAGATACATTTTTTGAAAAAAAGTATCTTCTATCTTGTACCTAAGATCCAATTATGGTTTCGAGTATCTAGTATCTTGTATCTTATTATGTTTCAAAATATAAAGTATCTGTACCTAGGATCTCCTAAAATTCCAGATTATCTAGTACCTTGTACCTAAATATCTGTTTCAAATTTCAAGTATCTTGTAACTTATATCTAGATACTTGGCTCGAAGAAAATCAATTTGTATCTTGTATCTAGATACTTTTTTGAGTACCTGTCCCATCCCTGTATGAGGTGTGATAAAGCAGGTAAGGATTGCCTTTCTTAAAATTTGAGATTCAAATAATCCTCAATTTCAAAATTGAGAAGAGAAAATGCAAGGGAAAAGAATTTGAGAAAAAAAACATTTTGTATTACATTTTTTAGTAAATCTACATAAGTTTCCAAAACATTAGCAAAAATTTTACTTCTCTATAGATACACCCACTCTACATGCATACATTGCTCATTTAATTGACAAAATTTTATTCTTATGAGGAAATGAAGCACGTTTTTAAGCTGACTTGTATCAATTCCAAGAATTTCAAAGGATTCACTGGCTGAAATTTTACAAAACTGATTATTTGATTATTATACAAAGATGATTTAAGATTTGTAAGTTTTTGAAAAATGAAGTGACTACATATGGTAGTAATTAAAGGAGATACTTAATTTGGACACAAAAAGATGAGAATGGAGAGTACCAAAAAAACGACATGTTATTTTGTACAAAAAAATGATAATATGCAACGGAATTGACTGTTGCCATTTGAATGAGTGAAGTATAGAAAAATCTAAAAATGATAACTAACTCTAAAAATGTAATCCATATTAGTTTATTTTATTGTCTCCTCGTACTGAAAAGCAGACAGGTTTTAGAAATTCAAGTCCAAGTACGTGTTGTCTAACCGTTTTTACAATTTTGAAAGATTGCTTTGAGTTATAAAGACCAACTTGCCTAAATTATAAATCCCTGTCTGTGTGGAATTGGAAAAGTGGAATGAATATGGAGGATTAAAAGGAAGAAGAAAGAGGAAGGAAGGATGGTTATAATTTTAGCTGAATTGTATGATGCATTTGCTTCTTTCTCGTCCTCATCCGGCATTTTAGTAGTAGGACGAGTTCTTGGACTTGGACCATTTCTTGGGTTGTCAGTGGTGGTCGTGGTGGTAGTGGTAGTCGAAGTTGTATAAGGATTAAAGGGCTTCTCACCTTTTTCAAGAAGTTCATCAAGCTCCTTGCCATTGCATAATTCAGTGTAGCAGTCGCAATCTGTTTTGTCGCAACCATAATATCCGTCTTCTTCCTCGTAAGCAACTTCACAATCACGATTCATACAAGAATAATTCGGTCCATTCCCGCAACGGTCATATCTATATCTAGTGCATTTGTGAAATCCTTCCTTTGCATCATCTAAATTTAATTTAAGTTTGAATAAAATTAGATATATTTATGTGGATTAGGTTAGGTAATAATATTGAGGGATTGGGAGTTTGGAGGGACACAAGGGTTTCCGTGGCTTCGTGTTAGGTTCACTTTGCCGAACCCTTTTCGCTCAATGTATAATGTCGAATGGATTTTGCCCAAAAAATTTGCATACTCAAACCTGGCCGAAATATAACTTAAGGTATATAGGTAAAAATTACAAAATAAGAACGGCTTATTGTAAAAGATCAATTCAATCGCTTTAAAGCCCATTGGTGAAGGCTTTGTAGACAAATTGGCTGCCTTTGCACTGCTGCCTGTGGTTGCCGTGTGCAGTCACTTTGCCGAACGTATTTTGGCCGAATTTTACCACTTTACCACTGTGGAGGTAGTCACTTTATTTAACATTACAGAAACCCTGCCCCCTCCATAGAGTGACAAGTTATTCAAATGCACAAAGGGGCACTATGAGACTCAAAAGTGACTACCTCCACAGTTCCAGTTTGGGCTGCAAGGACTATAGTTACATTCTTTAAGCGAACGAAATTCGGCTTATTGCGTTCGTCCAATAAGCATTCGGCAATGTGACCTAGACTAGAACCAAATTGTTTCACACGGCCAAACTCAACACTATCATTTAATTATAAATAATACATCCGATTATGAATTTTTAAACTGAATTAAGTTTAAAATTCAGTTATATTGACTTGTTTGCGAGATGTAGACCCCAGGTTTTCGGTTTATTATTTACATATTTATATAGACCGTATGGATGGAGATAGAAAATGTAACTCATTCGCCAGGTCTTTGAACTTGTTTAATAAATTAAAAAACACTCACAGGTTTCTTTATGAATCTGAGGGCAATCAACGATGTATTTTGGGTCATCAGTAAAAACATCGGGGCAAGGTGGAGCACTTCTGCCGTTGAATTGATCATCACCACAACGGAAACACTTAAAAGCTGAGAAAAACCAGATTTATTTATTCAGTTAAGTTGCTTGAAAACGTCTCGTATGAAGATAATTTTTAAATATTTTACGGGGTTTGGGTTTTTCTGTTGTTGTATGTGGATTTACGGGGCGCGTTCTGTTGTTTCTCATTTTATCAAGTATTTCACCATTGCATAATTCCTCAAAGCAAACACATACTCTTTTGGAGGCTGAGCAAGGCAATCCATATTTATATTGATATTCAATAGGCTTCATCTCATAACATTCCCGACGATAATCATTCCCGGTCAGACGGTGTCTAACGCATGCAAATTTGTCTGATTGTTTTAAAGGAATTTAAAAAAACAAGTTGTATATATCAGAGTGTTAGAGACCCATGAGCTCTTATTATTCTTTCAAACCTCGTTAAAATTTAAAAATTTAATAGGTGACATTTGGATGGAATTAAATATGTAAATTCATACTTACTTTCAGGATTGGTAAGAACCCCGCAATCTTTTATGAGGTTGGTGTTAGCAGCATCAATAAAATCATTATCAGGACAGTAGTCTCTTGAACTACTTTCGTCATCACATACATAGCACCAGAGCCGTAGCAATGGTGGATTTGCATGGATACCCGTTTCCAGGGCGGACGGCCGAAGGGCCGTCCCATCGGCCGGCCCTTTACACTAGATAAAATGGAGTTTTTCTTCTAACACAAATCTTGTATTATTTTTTCAAACGAAATGTATTCGTAATTGAACTAAGCAACATACTACGAAATATGTATGATAGAAGACCAGATTTATGAACAATCCTGTTTGTTTTAGTAAGCTTGCTAGAGAATGGAGTTATTGAAGTGAAACAAAGTACCTGCATTCAGTTTAGTATTCAATACGTAATCGCAGTTATGGAAGATCTTATTCATGCTTAATGCAATATCATGGTGAATTGCAGAGTCATAGAAATTGCCTAATACTGTCCAGCTTTGCAAATTTAAAAAAAAGTGTAACAGTGAAGTGAAATTAATTTAGTGAAGTTTTTAAGAAGGACTTTTCATTTTAACTGCCAGTTTTTTTATTTGCTTTTTACCTTTTATTGAAACTTGTAACTATATAATCAATAATGGGCCGTAAAACAAATCCTAATTTAAAACCTGTGGCTCTTAAATTTGAAGCCAGTGGGGCTCAAAGAGCAAAAAAACGAAAGCAACAGCAACAACAAAATGCCAAATTGGCTTCTCAAGCTTCAAAGTATTTTAAACCTTTAAATACAACAGCCAACCTTGACACTGGAATTGAGCGTAACTAGTATTTTTAGTAACTAATTGAATGTAGAATCTATGCATTAAATAATGACTAGATTTATTATCATGCTGACAAGATGATCGAAATTTGGAGAAAAAGAAAATTTTCCTAAATAAAATTTGAACTTTTATTCAAGAAGCAGCAACTACTGATAGTGAGCCGGTTCAAACCTATACCTTGAATTCTACTGTCGTCCTGTCCACTTCACCAAGCGAATTTGAACAAACAACAACTACAACAACTGGTCAATTTATTTAGAAATCTGTCCAAGCTGTCCAGTCCATGCAATGTGAGGCACATTTTTAAATTTATAGTAATACGTTTTACTGATTTACTTATATACGCATACATTTTTATTAGCTGATGTTCAATACCAAAAATGTGACCCGAGTACCTGGCCATTGCCTTTTCCGGCAGCATTAAGGGCTTCAATTTTGTCTGATGGACCGTCTCAGAAAATCTTGAAAACTTACCCCAAGGTGGGGAAGTTTGCGTTCAACCAGAAACACTTTTTTAAAGTTTCATCGGATCAAACAATGAAGAGGGAGTGGCTTATGTACAGTGAAAAAACTAACAGTTTGTATTGCTTTCCTTGCTGTATGTTTACGTGTGTGAATAATACATCATCCTCATCCTTGTGGAAAAATTATGGACCCAACAATTCCGGTTTCAGTGATTTTGGTCATCAAGCAAGAGCCATAAATATGCATGAAGAAAGTCAGCATCATTTTCAATCAGTAATTGAATGGAAACAGTTTTTATTGAGACAAAAAGAAGGAACGTTAATGGATCAAGAAATTCACATGAAAATTAAAAAAGAAGTGTCATTTTGGAAGGATGTTCTTCGTAGCATCATAGATGCTGTGTTATTTCTGGCAAAAAATAATTTGGCATTTCGGGGAACATCAACAAATCTGGGAGATAAGAACTGCAGAAACTTCGCTTCATTAATACAACTTCTAAGCAATTACCATCCACCCCTTGCTCTACATGTTAATCGTCTCAGCAAAGGAAAGACAAGTTATATGTCACCCTCAAATACAGAATGAGTTCATTTCACTAGCCTCCACATCAGTCAGAAAGTCGATTATTGACGACATAAAGGAAAGAAAGTACTTTTCTATAATTTTTGATGCGACCCCCGACGTTGCACATATGGAACAAATCAGTGAAGTGATCCGATCCGTCAAAATTTCTCATACCGGGTGTAGCATTCAAGAGAATTTTATTGGGTTCATACACTTTGATCAGAAAACCGGACTACTTATATCTCAAGCTATTTTAAAAAAACTCAAGGAGGATGGTTTAGATATTCTTGATTGTAGAGGTCAAGGATATGACAATGGCTCAAATATGGCTGGGATTTACAGTGGCGTACAAGCAAGAATTCAGGAAATCAATAATTTAGCTGAATTTATACCTTGTTCAGCGCATTCATTAAACTTAGTAGGCCAAAACTCTGCAAATAATGTTTTGGAAGGAAAATTGATATTAGGTCAAATTCAAAGCCTTTTTTGTTTTTTTTTCCTGCTTCTCCGTCACGTTGGTCTATACTTAGGAAACATGTCAAAAAGTCACTCAAATGTCAGTCGGGGACTAGATGGTCGTCAAGAGCTGATGCTGTCTCAGCAATGTACCAAGAATATGAAGGCGTCTGCGAAGCGTTAATGGAGTTAATCAACTCGGACACGGTGAATGCGCAAACCCTAGTAGATGCTAATTCCCAATTTCTACAAGTATACAATTTCAAGTTTTTGCTAGGACTTGTAGTGTGGGACTTTATTTTGGGAAGGATCCAGATAACCAACTTGGCTTTGCAAAAAGCTGGATCAGACTTACATCAAGCTTCTAAGCATTTGAATGGTTTAGTAAAATGGATTGAATCTTTCTCTGTCAATGGATTCGAAGAGAGTCTAACAATCGCAAAGGCAACGGCAGAACGATCAGGAATATCAGAAGACTCCGGATTCAACCACCGTTTAGCAAGAGGGAGGCGTCCTAGAAGATATAGAGAAGAAGATTCAGTCCAGCAAAGCAATTTGGATAAATTCAAGTCAGACTTCTTTGATGCTATCTTAAAAATGCTACTGAATGAGTTTGAAAGTAGGTTCTGTAAGACGCGCGAGATCTTAGAATACTTTAATTTTCTTTGGGGAAGAAAGCTCGCAGGAAGTGATGAAGCGAACTTGCCAAAGCTACTAAAGATTTATGCATAAAATATGAAAAGGATCTTTCGTGCACTGTTCTTCTTAAAGAAATTAAGTATTTAAAAAGTGCCGTCATACCATTTCTTGGAAGACAAGAGCTGTCAGAAACAAATACTTTAGATGTCCTGAATATCTTAACCAAAAATGAGCTCCAAGCTCAATTCATAAATTGCCATACGGCTCTTCGGATATTTCTGACACTTCCTGTGAGTGTAGCAAGTAATGAACGATCATTTTCGAAGCTAAAAATCATCAAGAATCATCTAAGGTCAACCATGGGACAAGATCGACTTAGCGACCTGTCAGTACTATCCATAGAGTACGATTATGTAGAGTCTATGTCATTTGAGACTCTTTTAAATGATTTTGCCCATTCTAAGTGCCGGCGTGTCCTAATATAGCTTGAAAAGCGTTTGGACTTCTACTCATTCTAGTGATTCTAGTGCAGAGGCTATTCGAAAAAGTACCTGTTTGAGAAAATTAAATAAAATAAGCTTGTGTGAAATGTTGATTCGAAAGGGGCCGTACATTGATAAATTTTAGCCAGGTCGTACTTGGCGTTGCTACGGCTCTGCATAGCACTTAAACGCTGTAAAAATAAATACATGTATTTGCATGGGGTTTAGAGAAGTTTAATTAGCTTCTTAAATTACCTGTGACCGTTGCAATTGGAACTGATATAAAGGTGAGGGTCGTAAGGAATAAAGGAAGTTTGGAGAATTTCATTGTATTCAAGTTAGACGAGTATGAAAGGTGTTGTTAAGATCAACTATGGGCTGTTTAAAGGCTCAGGTTGAATGGGAAAATAAAGAAATAATATTATGGGGGTGGTGAAACAAAGGATGTGCATGCAAAGTGTGTCGTGATTTCTGTAAGTGTGATTTCTATAGAGAGACTAACAAAAATTGTTACGTTTCTGTTCTGGAATTTACGTGCTCGTGAGTTTAATTCTTGATATTTGCTAAAACCAGAAGGTCCAATAGTGTAGGTGAAATGTTTTCTTAAAAATTGGGACTCCAATAATACATTTAAAAATTGAGATGAGAAAAGCGAAGGGAAAAGAATTTGAGAAACAAATATTTTGTATTACATTTTTTAGTAAATGTACATAAGTTTCCAAAACATTAGCAAAAAGTTTACTTCTCTATAGATACACACACTCTACATGCATACATTGCTCATTTAATTGAAAAAATGTAATTCTTATGAGGAAATAAAACACGTTTTTAAGCTGACTTCTATCAATTCCAAGAATTTCAAAAGATTCACAACAGCTGAAATTTTACAAAACTGATTATTTGATTACTATACAAAGTTGATTGAGGATTTGTAAGTTTTTGAAAAATGAAGTGACTACAGTTAGTATGTAGTTCGTGCAATCGCGTCAAAAAAGAGCCGTTCACAATTCATGTGGTTGAATCCGGGTAGGGGCC
>JAQGBU010001226.1:0-14399 GCA_034698605.1 Isotoma decorata
ATGGCCAAGGTAAGCTAAAACGGGCCAAACCGAAATCGTATGCTTTCTGCCCGAAATTACCTACCTATACTGTACTGAAGTCTTCAATCCCAAACCGGAAGTTCAAGTTGTATATCATCATAAATAATCATATTGTGTAATGTACCTAACTATTAAACTATGCACTAATTGTGAATTCAGAATTGAACTTTTGACTTTCAACTTTGATTGAACTTCAAACTTATGACCTTGCCTATCGATCCTATTCTTTATTATTTTGCAAGCTAGCTTTGGCTGTACACTGCACTACTGTGTGTATGCCGGTATATAATTACTATATTGAGCTTGATGATTCTTCAATGCAGGGGGTAAAATGTGTTCTAATACCACTTGATTTCCCTTCTTTTACTCGATACTTTAGAAAAATCTTGGAACTTTTTAGATAGAAAAGGGAAGAAAAGACGGAATAAAGACTTTTAGAAGCCCTTACCATTTTGATGGCTGATGTGGAAAAGGAGTAAGAAAATCCAGGCGGAAGAAGCCCTTGGACTAAAATGGATTTCCGAAATTTTATAAAAATTCTATAAATGTTGGATGTAAATGAACTGTAAAGTGACAGTAGTGAGTGGATATGATGGGTATGCTCTTGTGGAATAGAATGGTATTGGATATGAGTTGAGTTTACCACACCCACCATGACACTTGGGCTTGTGACATCACACACATAAACTCAAACTTACTCATAGAGAGCCGCAAACCAAAAAGCACATCCATCCGCTTTAGTCGAGTCTACACACATTCGCATTCATTCCCTATACTTGTTATCTCTTCATGATGGT
This sequence comes from Isotoma decorata, assembly GCA_034698605.1. Taxonomy (NCBI): domain Eukaryota; kingdom Metazoa; phylum Arthropoda; class Collembola; order Entomobryomorpha; family Isotomidae; genus Isotoma; species Isotoma decorata. The sequence goes on from JAQGBU010001226.1 coordinate 819, forward strand.
TTTTACATGCATCTTATAAATTAACTTCATTATTAAACAAATGATTTTGATTATAAGCTAATTAGTTTTATTTCAATGCATAATTATTTAAGAATATGCATATATAAGAAGACTAATTATTATTGATTTAGCTTAGCATAGGGCATGGGAAGCCAGGGGCCAGCAGGGTACAATAATAGCCAAGCAATGTTAATTAATTTAGGAGTAATTAATTAAACTGAGCTTTTGTAATTCTTATCATGAATTAACACTAATTTGTATACTACTGTACTAGTACTACCTCTTAATTTTGCAGCTATTACTCATAAATATTTAATGTGGCATGATATTTCCATGCTAATTTTAACATTTTAAGCCATGGATAATGATATTTAGGGTTCGGATGGGATTACAAACTAAAGGGGTGGGTTTGTCTGGGTGGCTGTGTCATTAATAAACAGAAAACCGCAAACCGTGTCGTAAACATATACGAATATGGTGCCGTAAAGTAATAATTTGACCTTTTCTTTGTTAAAATTTAAGATTAGGTGGATAACCAAACCCCTGTGAACTAACACCATTTAGTATTTAGTCATGCATATTTGTTCACTCAAACAAACTCAGCTCAAATATTTAATTTGTTGATTTGGCTTTTCTTATCAATCGATACAGAGTTGCAGAGCATAAAATAGTATATGTTTCAGAGGTTCAGCCTGATTTTTCCATTTAAAAGGCTAACTAACTTTTCCTGGACCGTTTAATCGTTCATTTAAATAATTTCGGGACAAACTCTAATGCTCTAAATTTGATATTGTTCATTTCATATGAATTGTATCTGTTTTCTGTTGCATCATACAATTTTAAAAAATGCTTAAAATACGCTTTATAGTTAACGGCTTCTACTCAAATAAAGAGCAGGCATTATGAAATAAGTTAATTGAAAAGTCGTAAAAACAAAAAGAGTTATAAGGTCAACTACTATATTAACTCAGGCTATATTAACAGTTACTTAACTGCAGTGGCGTAAATAAGGCAAGGAGCTGCCTTCGGCCCGAAAGGTCCGGAGCGCCATTGGGGGACAAGGCCTTAGAGATTATAGAAAGTCCTGGTCCAAAGAAATCTATGAAAAATGCTATATTAATTTGATTCAATTATGAAGACGAGCATTGGATCCAGTTAACAACTCAATTTGCTGGTCTCTAGACAAAATATTTCTGCGCTTTTCATAATATTATCTCTTCAGCCTCCGGCTTCAATGCCAACTTCTGAAGAATCTCGGCTATAAAGGACATGGGCACGGGGACACCAAACATGGGATTTTGGGTTTCCACTGATATTTTTGAATTTTTGACCCATTATGAAATTTTAATAGGATTTACGAAGATGATATAACCAGAACTTTTCCACAACAATTATTGTGTTTAAGTCCTTTATGAAGTATCAGATTCTCTAGTGCGTCAATTCATCTAGGTCTTAACGTTATCGAGCTATTAATTCCACAAAATTTCGAGGAAAGGTCCGAATGCTTATCTTCTTTTCCTGAGGGTAAGCATGACTACTGACTACACCAATTGATTATTTACATTAAATCACCTAAGAAAAAGCATCCAAGACATTATTAATTGTATTCTTAGTCAGAATAGCATGTAGAGTATAAATCTGAAAACTTTCAAAATGTTTAGAAGAAATACCACGTCTCAGAATAGACTTTCGGGATTATTAGAAATATTGAATATGGAGTCCAATTAGGTAGAGGTTCATCGTTTTAAACAAGGTCTATGGGGGGTCCAGTATTTTAGATAAAAAAAGGCTTGTGAGATTCGGTTTTTCAGATTGAAGTTTATTATTTTAAACAAGATCGACGGGGTTAAGTTTTTTGGATGGGCAACAAAAAGCTATGGGGGTCGAGTAATTAAGATGGAGGCAATGGGGGTTAGGTAAATTATATGGGGGTTTATTATTTTAAACTTAGGGTATATGGGAGTCGAACAATTTTCCATGCGATTTGATTAGTTTTGAAAAGGTGGACCGGGGTTTCAAGTTGCCATAGTAAAAATAAGACGTACTTTGTTTTAATTGCGGGTGTTTACGATTACGGTATGCTATGTGGAACTTACTACTTCTAATTCAATTTGTGCATAGTAATTGTGCTTTTCTATTTTTTGCACCGCATGCGGGTATTGTGACCAGGGAGACCGGAAAACTTTAATTACTGATTTTGTAAGTAGTACAAAGGCGTGAGGATGACCTGTGGAATAAGTAAATCCTGTTGATACAAAAAGGTAGTTTGTACCAAATTTAACGAGTCGGAAGTTAAGTGTGTAGTCATCATTAAAAGTCGAAGCATTCGGTTTGCATGACAATTTTACAATTACAAATTTACAAAACTACTGCAAGGGAGGAGAGGTATTTTCGGGTTTCGTGACATTATTAGTCGTATGTTTCGAAGGGCCTTTCTAAGGGTTTGCCTTACGGCCTTGATTTCCTAATTACACTACTACTGCCTAACTGTAACCTTGCCCTAGGCCACTAGCCACTACTAAATAGAAAGCTAATTCCTTGGTAAAGATTAGGCCAAGGGAAAGCATTTCTTCTACATCTAACCTGGATACTACGTAAAATTTTATGTCATAGAGCAAAAATTGCATAAGAGTAACGAATATTTTATTGAGATCGTGTGCAAAGGGAAACAACTAATAAAAGCCGGCTCAAATTTGGTCCTACATAAATCTCGGGAGAAACTCGGAAATGCTAAAACTGAATAGTACAGCTCGTCGTGGTTTGGTGAGTAATGAGGTCTAGGTTTCAGCATATTGTAAATTTGATACATTTCGTACACGGTATAGATGGACAGCCCCTAATATTTAAAGGAATAATAAATAATGACTCCACCACGTTTAAAAAATACACATCGCAGGAGCAGTATGGAAAGACACGCACAAGAAAGGAAACAATCGGCAATCTGCATCGAGTTAAATATCGAGTAGGAAAATGAATAGGCGAATCAAGTTCCTCTCACTCACGTTCTTCTTTTCATAACTATAAACAACATTTTGAGTTCACACACAGCTGTAGTTCGCTGTAGTAACTATCTCCTGCTGCGTCCTTCGTCTTTTTTATCCAGTTTAAAATTAATCTTTTTTTAAACTCTAAAAGTTCCAGTAAAATTCCTGTAAATATTGTGAATAGTGAACGTTTTGCAACGTTTGGATGGAAGATTGAAATAGACAATCAAGAAAAAGGAAATAGTTCGTAGTTCATTTCACATTTATGCAGGCTCACAATTTCAATGCACAATGAATAAGAGGATTTTGTGTTCTTGTGTGATGATAGCAAGTGTGGAGCGCATTCAAAAGTGAAACGAAGGTAGGTCATACGTTAGGACGGCGGGTTGATGGGGATTGTGGATTGGGTTTTTTTTTGTTTTTAAAGTGCCTTATCTTAGATTGTCTGTGTTGGGCAGAGTTCAGAGTTGCAAGTTTTAAGTTGTGGCTTGTGTTAAATTTTTGTTAAACAGTCAACAGTCACCTCCAGGCAGACAATGCACAACACACAATCAACAATGTAATCAAATCATAGTTGACAGTTCGGTTATAACAAAAATAAATTCATAATTCTTAATTATGAATTATGAATTAGGTCATATCATAACTAATATGCATATATATTCATAGTTGATAGTTGAGTGGTTGTGGTTTGTAGTTGAGACACCTATAAAAAAAAAAAAAAAAGAGGAACGAGAGATCTTTTATTTTTGACAGTTCATTTCATAGTTCAAAGTACTCTTATTCTTTGCTTTGCGTCCTTTGCCCTTAATCAGTTGGTTGTCAGTCAGTCCTGTCTCCTGGTGACAGACATTGATTGTGTATTGCTGATTGCAGATGGTCCATAGTTCGTTGTTCGTAGTTGAGTGTGTGTAGGTTTGAGTTGAGTAATACCAAATCACAAATACGTAATAACATGTTGCATGCGCTTACAGAGCGTTGACCGCAGTAAGTACAACGCTCTATTTTCACCATCTGCAAAGTGCAAAGAGTAAAGGACAAGGCAATACACAATAAGGTAGGCAATGCACAATGGTGAATAATTTTGAATTTATTGTATTCTAAGTTCCTATTTAGTAGTACATAGTGCATAGTAATTTTGTAATTGTTTCTAAATTTTTAATTATTTCATATTGTGCTATATGCAATAATGTACATTAGTTGAATTTATGATTACTTGGGGTGACCGTCAAGTCAATCGCAATCACGAAGAAAAACCGGGACACTTTTACCAATCTCCTTTTTTAAATGCCGTTTGGTATACAATTTAAACTTAGTCCTTAGTTGTTAGTAGTCCGTAGGTATTGCGTTTGGAATTAATACATAATATCGAATATTATTTTAAAATTAATGTAAAACCGGGACACGGTGAGAAGAAAGGGATATGTTCGGGTCAACCGGGACGGAATGTCACCCTAGGATTACTTCTTCATTTCATATTTGTTCTACATTTCACATTTTGTAATGTTATATTTTGCTATGTGTGTGTAATAGTGTATAGATAGTTGAAGAAATGGCTTGAATTTATTTGTTACATCGTATAAGCTTTATCATAACTTCACAAGTTAAAATTTGACAATCGATTTGTCCTTCATCCTTACTCTCTGCTTTTTGTTTTGGTTCACTCCTGGATTTGGAATTTTAGTTTATTGTGTTGAATGATTGTATTTGTATTTATAGTGTATTAATTTAATAGAGGGAAGATTGAATGTGCAAGTAAAATGGTGTTAATTTCTTAGTTTTCCAATAATTTTAATCGCATTTTTGGTTTTTTGGTGCATAGGTGAATTGAAAAAATTTCTGCATCTAATTGAACGGAGAGAAACAGTTAAGAACTAAGGAGGGTCGTTGCGTTTCACCTTCTTGCCAAAATGGGCAAAAAGAAAAGTGGACGAACGGGGGGCATTCGGGTAGAAGTAAAAGGTAGTACAGGTGCAGATACTATCAGAGTAGCTAGTCAGTCTACGTCAAGAGCACCCATAAACGGGTCGGCATCTGCAACAAACTTGGTGACTAGGCCGGCTTCAAATACTGCTATCACTAAAGCTTCCAGTGTGGAAAATGTTGCTTTAGAGGTAGATGTGGAATCTCCATTGGAAAAAATGATGAGCAAAGCCGTTGATGAGGTACTTAACGCTTAGAATGCACTTAATTGTGTTCAGTCATTTAGAACATTGATAATTACGATTCTTTACTGTTTTTAGGCAAGTTTAAAAACTTTTGCTCAAGCTTGGAATAAGACAACGACTGAAAAGGCAGAGTTAAGGGCTGTCAATTCAAACGTATCCTACGAAGAGTTTGAAAAATTGATAAGTGACAAGAAGTTGGATTCGAATTTGAAGAAATGCACTGGATTTGTTCGTAAAATGGTATAATGAGGATAATGTGTAATGAAGAAGCTTGTGCTATTGATGATGTTCATTTCATTTTGGGTTTGAGATACATATATTTACGTTTGTAGAAATTATACTCCGAACCCCAAAAGAGCTCAATTGAAAATGACATAAAGGTGCTAAATCTCTCGAAATATTTAACCGAGATCGCTGCCGCTGTAACTGAAGCCCGATTTAAGGTTGGAGATGTGCAAGATGTTGTTACGATTTGCTCATGGATCCATCAAAGGTACCCAGACTTTGCTTCGATGCTCCTGGAAAACTACAAGAAAAGTTTCCCAGGGAAGAAAACTGATTTGGTAAGTCTTAAGAATTGTTTTTTTAAATTTTCGAAACCATCCTTTTGTGGTAAGTCTATTAATTACAAAAATTAATTCTCAGACTGGAGCTGTTTTGAGTAAGCTGTCGGTTGACCTGCGTATGATAGGTGACCTTGTTATCTGCGGAGTTTTGCCTATGCCTGATGGGTTTAATGTTGTGGGAAAAGTTATCCAAACAATGATTGCCATCGATAAAGAAGGCACGCAGTGCGTCATCCCTGTTCTCTCATTTTGTCGTGGTCTTGGTGATGATTTCATTGGATTACTTCCTCGCAGCCTAATTGATCTATGCAAAGAGTACAACGTCGAACTTATTAGAAGCAGTGCCTTCCCCGAAGAGAAAAAGACTTTGTTTAGGCGAATGGTAGAAGAGTATTACTCCACAGTCAAAAAGTCATTGGAAAAGGTAACGTTCGTGATAGTATACAACAATTGTCACTGCAACTTCGCAGTGACATATTTAACTTGCATTAAATATTACCTGTGATTTACCCACTATGCACTAGAAATAGTGCAGACTTGATTGGCTATTAATGCAATTTTATTTAATTATTATTATATTTATATTTGCTATTATCATTATATTATTATTATTATTTATCATTTATTTTCATTAGATGAATGACGATCTTATAAATTCAGAGTTACATAATCGAAAGCTACTTAGGAACAAAGGTGAAATTCCTGAGGACAGAAAAGAGGCTCATTTAGGCATCTTTAACAAGTTTGAAAAGTTCTATTCAAGTGTTGAAAAATTCGCTGATATAGTGAATCAGGAGTTACCACATCTTCCATCTCTTCCTGCAGGTATCTAATTTGTCATCATCATGGTTGTATCATCAAATTCGTCGATATTAATTAATTTGAAAAATCTTAAATGGGCTAATATCCTTAGATCCGGAAGAAGAGGAGGAAAAAGCTATGCTACTGACAAAAAGTGGAGAACAGTTAACTGCAGTACCGGGTATTGTTGTGTTTGAAGATGAGGAAACAAGATCGTTCTATCAAGACTTCAAAGATTTAAAGGTTCACTTACCTCCAGTGGCTTACCGTGACAGTATCCAACAAGCGGCAGAGCAGGTATGTTTGTTTCGTTGAGCAATAAGTAATGCAGTGCATTTTCTTTTGTTTAATGTTCCGGATTCATTTTATTTTATTTATTTTTTAATATTTCTGCAGACTCAAGCTATTGCAGAAAGGGAAAAAGCACTTGATAATTTCGACGATGAGTTGGAAGAGGCAGAATTAAAAGGCGAATCAAGCGTTGATGATGACATCAGTCCTGATGCTGATGAGGAGGTGCTACCGTCAACACTGACTGGTAATAAATCCTTTACGCTTAAAAATATAACTAGCATGACAAGCACCAAATATAAGTAAGATTTTACCTGCATATTATTAGAAACCGAAGAAAAAGAGATTGATCAGCAAATTAAGCCTAATTTTCAAGCGTTTTTGACTCAGCTGCCTAATTGCGTGAATAGAAATATGATCGATCAAGCCGCCATTAATTTTGCTGAAAATTTCAACACTAAGAATAACAGGAAAAAGATAGTAAAGTAAGTGCAAAAGTAATGTTTTCTTACGTACATGTATAAATTTAAACGGCATCCGGTCATTTCGGCGAAAATTGAGGTCATAGTTTTTTTTTGACTTTTGGGTCGTTTGAGCGAAAAGGAGAAAATCGTAAATACTAACAGTCTTAAGTTATTTATGCTAATTCTGGTATCGGGCTCAGAACTTCCTAGTTAGTATAGTTTACTTGTTACTAGTAAAACTGTTAGTACCTATTCCTGGTTAGTACCTATTCTGCGCTAAAAAATTCCAAATTAGTTCGAACCTGATTATATATTTGTAAAGTATTTCAGTGAAAAAAATGTAAATTGTACAAATTGTGACCAATACCTTGGTTTTTATCACTAACAATACACTCCTTTTTTATTATGTTGGTGTTTTTATCTCGCTGTCCAAATGACCGGTATACAAAAATACCGTTTCGCCCAAAGACTAATATCAAATTCCTTATGGGTGTATGTGGGACTATTTTTGTCGAACTGACCCAGCTTCTTTAAAACAAACCTCGAAATCATTATTTCATATCAATAATACGCATACGATTGTTTTCAGCACTTTGTTTAGGGTTCCACGTCAAAGAATGGATTTGTTGCCTTTTTATGCTCGTCTGGTCGCTGTTTTACATCCTGTCATGCCTGACATCGGTATCGAACTCTGTGACAAGCTGAAGAAAGATTTCCGCTTTCTTGTGAGAAAGAAGCATCAGATTTTTGTGGAAACGAAGATTAAAATCACACGTTTTATCGGAGAGTTAGTCAATTTTCGGATTTTTCCAAAGTCAGATGCTCTACAATGCTTCAAAATCCTGTTAATGGACTTCGTTCATCATCAAGTTGAAATGGCATGTGTTTTCGTTGAAACGTGTGGTCGAATTCTCTATCGCACACCTGATTCTCACAGAAGAATGAAAATATATTTGGTAAGGCTTGTATGAATATGAAAATGAATTCACAAAACATTCCATGTTTGTGAACATAGATGAATGATTTTATTTATTAATTAGTTATTCTGTGCAATTTTAACACACATACAATTCGTGTTTGTTCATTTATGCTGTTACAGGAGGAAATGCAGAGGAAGAAAGCGGTAAAGAGTATGGAGCCTCGCTATGTTTCATTAATTGACCACGCATACTATTTTGTTGTACCTCCCGAAGGGGCGCAGAAAACAATAAAAATTAAGACTCCTCTTGAATGCTTCCTACAGCAAATATTAATTGATGATTTGAAAAAGGAAACGGTGGATGAGACGGTTATTAAGTTGCTAAAATTGGATTGGAATGATGATGATGTAAGTTGTTTTTTTTTAAAACATTTCTTTCTAGTATTAGTATTGCATCAGATTATAATCATTTCAACTTAATTAAGAAATTACAAAGATAAATCAATAAACTTTCAACGTAGGTGGCTGATCTAGCTATTAAGTACCTGACCATGCCGTGGAAACTTACAAATCAACAGTTACCTTGGTACGCTGAAGTTTTGGCTGGTGTGTATAAATATGAGGTAGGTTTTTTATCATTTAGAGTCGTCCAACGCTGTTATCGTAATTACATGCAACATTTTTTAACTATCCAGCCCCAAATTCTTGTCCAAGTCGTTGACACAATGCTTGAAGAGATTCGTAGAGGGATGGAACATCCAGTTGTTCGACACAACTTCCGTAGATTTGTAACTATACAGTACATGGGAGATCTGTATTACTGGCGTTTAGTTACCAGTGGGACTATGTTTACAGTAAGTAGCAAAACTTGTTAGTTATTACTTGTAATTTACTTATCGGCTGTATGCTCACTAAACGAATTACCTGTTGATAGGCGTGGTTTTATTCAGAAACTTACATTTTTTTAAATAGATCTTGTATTACATTATAACATTTGGAGTAAACATGGACGCTTCCAATTCGACAAGTCTCGACCCCGGGGACAATTTGTTTCGTGTAAGGTTGGCGTGCCTTTTGTTAAAAGTTTCTGGACAGTATCTCATCGTCCCAAAATATAAAAAAAGACTGAGAACGTATCTTCTATATCTTCAGGTGAGAAAATTGCTTCAATAATCCAACCAACCTACAAATTAGAAATTGAGGAAAGGCTAGAAACGGCATTTTAGAACTTGATGTTTTTGCTATTATTACAAAAAAAAAGACGAGAAAGACAAAGGATGAGCTAAAAAGGATCCTGGAAATAAAGAACGAACAAGAAAAAACACAATACTGCCCCTGATATGATTGTACAGTGTAATAAATTATATTAGGTGTTTTTAGTCATATATACGCACAAGCCCTACTACACTGTTATTCATAAAATATTTAACAATCATAACCGAGGTCTCTTGTATTTTGTCTTGGTCGTCCTTTTTTTCCGGATATCATTCTTTTGCCTCCTTTTTCGTTGACCTTTTTCTTCCTATTTTTCATCCGGTAAAGTACTTTAACAGCACTGCCGTCACTCGATTGTGCACTTGGAGTTTTCCATGATAAATATTCATTTCTTCAGGCTTTTTTTCTAAACAGCTTCATCCAGTAAAAGAATAATGTTATGATATTTCAGAGATATTTCTGGTTCAAACGAAGTCTGCCAGTTTGGAGTGCTCGCACTTTTCCTTTCGGAATCCAAGAAATGTGGGAGGAAACTGCTAAAGCTCTTAACCGGAGGATGAAGCTTGCGAATAGCTATGAGGAGGCTCAGCAGGCGGTGAATGATCTGGAGGCGGAATTAGAGAAAAAGAAAAGAGTAGTCATTAAGAGGCGAAAGGGAAATGAAAAGATAAACCTAGAGATCAAAAATCGTCGTTGCAGTTCTCTTGCCACAATAAAGGAAAAAAATGATGGTATCGTTTATTAATTAATCCTCTTGTAAATAAGTCGTACAAAAAGCACGTTCTAGGACTTAGAGCGAAATACTAAATTGATTTTTCTTGAATGTTCAGATGAACATGGATTTTCTGCCGAAGGTATCAATGGCCGTAGAGAAAATTCTATCACGAATAATGAAAGAAACGACAGAAGTAAGTATTGATCGTGCCATTACAAATTTGTTCTAAAAAACCTATTATTAGTTCTCCTTTACTTGTTTTATGGCAAAAGACCTAATTTTTAACAGAAATTGAATTAGGAAATATTGTTGTATCGTGTGGTTATAGATACTGATTATGGCTCAACTGAATACACTGATGATGCTGAAAAACTACTTGCACAGAATTCTACGTTTTCTTTACCATCACCACGTTACGATAACGGGGATAGCACGTTTTCCAGCTCACCTTTATTTGGGAAAGCTATTGGATGGGGAGGAGGTTCTTTATTTCCAGTGTTTCCTCAAAACGATTGTGCGGATCCGGTAAGCGAAATATTAGTTCAGTGAAGCTATCTTGATCTTGATGTCAATGAGACTAATTGACTGATATCCAACTCATTACAGCCTTTAGACCCTTACGAAGACTACGAAAAGGCAGCTGCAGCTATGAAGGCAGCCCAAGACAACATTACAGAAGAAGATGAAGAATTTATCAACATGTTTGAAAAGATGTGCTCTGAGGTTAACTATAGTGCCACCCGGGACGGTGGAAAGCACATGAAGACTGATATTGCCATTCCTCTCCATATTCGCAACTCCTCTCATTCCACCTCCAACACATCAGTCAATGGCCCGCAACATTCAGGACGATCTGTAATCCGTAATGATGGCGATACAGTTGCATTTACCCTTATTACCAGGAAAGGAAAGAAGCAAGAGTATAAAAGTCTTCCCGTGCCGGCTGACAGCGATTTTGTAAAGCGCATCAAGAGTAGAGAAGATGTAATGCTTTTTTGCATTTATTCTGTTATTATTTGTACATGATACATATGAGTAATTGCATAATTGTACATTTTAGGCTGAGCGAGCGGAGAAAGAAAGTGTTAAGAAGAGAACTTTGGCTATCAGCAAGCTTCAAGAGGATGAAGAACGCGAGAAGGAACATGTGGAAATAAAAACAGCTCTAGAGCGCAAGCCCATCACAAGTGTTAGTCTAAGCGTAAACAAACTTAGTTAATTATTATACGGGTGTCAATCTTTATTTTGATGGTAAGGCCCGATGACCGAAAAGATGTTGATCCTTGGCGAGCTTTGCTTGAAAAGCTCTTAAATTTGAAATTGCCTGAATAGGTGCTTCGTTGTGAAAAAGTGAAACGCCGCTTGGCTTTGGTTGGATTTGAATGAACTAATTTTTGCAGTTTGTTGGAGTAATTGATTGTTTTTGACAGGAGGGGATGAGCAAGAGAGAGTCTGAATGTGAGGTTGAGGCAAGTGGGGGTGAGCTTTCAAATCTTAGCCTGGTCAATCACAGCGAACATATGGCTTGGGTTAATCATCAAAGAGAAATGGCACACGAATTGCACCAGGAGTTCAAAAATTGTTGGAGAAGTAATAGAAAGGAAAGAATGTAATGATTTCTATACAAAATATCGTGCCTTGCAATACATTTTCCTTAACTGTTTGAGTCGTATTTTGAATTTAAATTGAAAAATCGAAACTAAATCTCATCAATTGTAAACTTCCTGGAAAGTGTTAAGAAAACTGCTCGTTGAAGTCAACGAGATAGTGGTTGATTGAAAATATAATTAAAAAGTCCGTTGATTCGTTTAAAAAGCATATCAAAACCATTAAGGGGTATGAGATCGAATAGCTGTAAGTTCATGTACTGCTAAAGTTCTTTTTTTGCTCATAAAAGTGGCCTTATAGCCTATTATTGCTGTAAGAGTTAAGCTACATATGTGCTGCAAGAGTATTCTGATAGTTTGTGTGTTTGCAGTGCGATTTAGTTCTTATTTACTCAGGGAGTTTAAAATACTACTGGAAAAATAATGAATAACTGTTAAACTAATCTTGGCACATTTATTTATAATATGCAAAAGACATTCAAAAACTACAGCAGGACTTTCGGTGCTTCCGAGGTATTATGTATCTTTAAGATTTATAAGTAATGCTTATGTTTTATTTCATATTCAAAGTCGATGTTTAAAAGCAGCTCATACAGACTCAAAGTAAGAAAAGTTCTATCGCATAGTGAATTTAGTTGTCTTAAAGGATGCAACTTTCTGATTGGTTTCTTTGCTTTCCAATACTTATTTAGTCAGTTTAAGTTGTTTCGCACAAATTCCAAGAATGCGCGTATATTTTCCTTTACTGCTCAAACAAATGCTTCAATTAATGGGGCCTTGCATACAAAGCTTTAGGTAAGAGAGAAATGTGCTTATCGTTGTTTAAACATGTGCATTGATTTTACTAAATGAACCGTCCTGTATGAGAAGTTGTAATGCTTGCTTGCAATAACTAAAGGGAATGTACTAAAAACTAACATTTCACTTTATCTTGTAGCAATTTGGGCATCTTGAATTATTTGCACGATTCATGGTGTTAGTTATGTTACCCGCTTTCAGCTTTCATTGCTAGAGCGTAATGTTCAGAAAATTACAACAGATTGATATTTGGGCGTTTGTTACAAATATATTCAAACGGACACCAATATAAATCAAACAAACTTGACAGATATTATCCATCCAGAATTATAGTGTTATTATATTTACATACGATAAAACTGATATTTTCAAAATAAAATGCAACCGAATATTTTATTTGATTCAACCAAGAAGTGAAATAAATCCAATTTAAACTTGCAATGATTTTCTCGGTCTATGATAATGATAGCACTTACTTAACACAGCATACACGTGTACCATGTATAAATAATCCAGAATGATATTTATTGTTACAGTTGTGTCTTAAGTACATGAATACAATGAAGTTTATTTAAGTATATTATATTTGAAAATACTGTCTCGTGTCAATTTGTCTTAGATTGTAAATTGGTATTTTCTAATATTATGGAAGCATAGAATGACACCATTGTAATAATTAAATGTAACTAGTACATTTGGGAGTATTGAGGAAGAGATGCATGAGCGGTTGAACCTTCAACTCCAAGAGCGTAGTAGAGCATCAGGGAACATGAAAATGTAACTAGGAGAAAGCCAAAAAGTGGCTTATGAAAAAACCACACACAGCCTATTATTGAAAGGCATAAAAATGCTGCTGTAACAATACTGAACTTTTGTGGTCCCATTGCCATAAGGTTTTTTACCACTGTATTGCGGCGATCTGAAATTTTGAAAAGAGATATAGAATTCAGTACAGATAAAAAAGTAATGCACTATGACTACCGTATTTATCGGATTAGAACCACCGGGGGGGTTATTGTTTCAACCCTCCAAAAAGGGAGGGGTTGTATTCCG
>JAQGBU010001227.1:0-14397 GCA_034698605.1 Isotoma decorata
CACATAGTGTGCTCAATATTCTTTGGAGGGTAAAAAAAGGCCTCGCCACAAAGAAACCTCATAATTGTCGGCATGCACGGAGCAGCACGAGGCCCACATTTCACACTTGAGCTTTTTAATTAACGATTTCTCTATCAATTAAAAATACTATTAATTAGTTTAAGGTATTCAGGGTTCGAGGTAATTATCTTTTTATTACGTATACAATTATTTGGGAAAAAAAGTTTTGATGTAAGCAGTGAGTGAACTTATAAAGGGGAGAAGGGGTAATACATAATACGGTCAACGGTTGGAGTGGTCTCTTCGTGTTACCTTGACCCTTTACATTTTAAAGGGAAGGTGACAGTCTTGTTGAAGGGGTAACAACAATAGAAAATGTGTTGTGCATTGGTTGACGCTTGATTGTTGATATATTTGGTGGTGGCTGTCAAGAGAGACGTATTGTGTGTTGTGCATTGTTGATTGTCAGATTGATTAACTATTACAGGTCACTTCTTTTCTTACAACCTTTTATTTGTTTTTTAGAAATCCGGTTTCCATTGGAGGAAAGAAGGTGAACTACACGATACTTCATCAAGTAGAAAGGTGCACTGCTCCAGTCTCAGGGACCTTGGACCTTCTACACTCCACACCACACACTCACTCTATCTTCGACCTTATTTTGTATTTGGACATCATGAGTGGTAAGCCAAGCACCACCGAAGAAGAATGGAGAAGTAACGCTTTTGTGTTTTATTAATTTGTACGACACCTCCTAGGACAAGGGATTGTGACCCTTGACCTTATCCATGCAAAACTGCTCTTGTGTTTATAAACAAACAAGCAGTGTTTCCCTCTGCGAACCAACCTCTAATTATGATGTTTGTATTGTATGTAGTATTTAGCAGTTGGAAGTCTTGGAGAGAAACACAAGGGGATGAAGAAGAAGATGACACTCCAATGGAAAGGGTCCCAAACCCCGCTCATTGTGCAAGGTATATTTTCGAAAAGAAAACTATGGCTTTGCCACTGTAAGTACCAGCACCCTCCAAAGTTCCGTTTTATTCCTTCTTTTGTGTCCTCGTATATCATATAAATATTGTATATGCGTCAGTCGCTACACACTAATGCACACTCAATCAGTATTGTGTAATGATGTCTAGCTTCAACCTTTGACCTTTCATAACAGTCATCAAACTATCAATCCACAATAAATACAATCATATGGCTACACCTTTTACACTATACACTATTTACTACACAACGTTTTTAATTGCGTTTTTTCTGTTTTTAGATCAAGTTCTACCAGTACAAGTTCATGCAAAACGGAGCCTGCAATCCTTCCGCTAACAACAACTACCGCGGTATTAGAGGCTACACAGGGTCATCAACGAATTAAAAAGGAAGCAGTACAAAGTACCTCAACATCTACAGCATCTGGTGGTTGTCGTGATTATGATTTATTGAAACATATAAAGCGTGCTGTTACAGAGTCACGGTGGAGGTAAGATATTTGAATGCTTGAACAGTTTTTCCTTATTAACAAAAAGAAAAAGGATTGTATCGAATCAATAGAGTAACGTTTATGTTATTTTTTTTACTTGATTATCATCATCTTAAGCGTTTTGTACCTGTAAGCTTGTTTAAAGTTGAGTACCCTTCTTCATTCTTTTATTTAATTCTAAAGCAGTGAAGATGATGAAAAGCTCAACGCCTTGCTGATGGTAAAAATGGTAGAGAATATGAAAAACCACTTTCTATGTTTTGATGAGGATCCAAGTACGCTTGATGAACTATTGGAGGAAGTTCATGAGACTGAAGTTACAGACAAGCGGAAGAAGGTTCGTACAAAAACCAAATTATATAGGATTTTACCTGCCTAAACGTTGGTATCATGCACACATTACACATTACCAAGTTATGCTTGTTTAATAATTTTGAGATGTCATTATTTATTATTAGTCTTTGATTGAAGAAGCACTACCGTCAAATCCCAGGATTATCAGACTGGAGGACGGGAAGTATGCTTATAAGCCCCCCATTCCCGAATGCAGAGACAGGGAAAGTTTACTTCGTTATCTAAGGTGTCACCACAAAGCTACAGGGGGAGGTACTCTGAGGGAAGATATTTTGGATTCTCTTCCTTGTGCCGAAACTATTCTGAGGGTAATTGAAGCTTATTAATATAGTTTATGACATTATTCTCGTGTATCCAGCGAATCTAGGACTCATCAATTACTTAAAATCGAATGAAAGTACTAATTGTGTTCATAGATTTCATGAATGTTGACATTTGTTTTGTAGGGCCTTGTTAAGGACAACCAAATAATTATAATCACTCGAATGGACAAGAAAGAAATTGTTTTTTACATCGACAGAGCTTGTGAAATTCCATTGCCTCAAGTTGATGATTCACTGAAGGACATGTATCGTTCTATCAACGTAAATGGAATGGACCTTCGAAACATCCAGCACTACGTGGAAATAAACGGGCTCAAGCCGTTGACCGCCGTCAAAAAGGTAGGACACATAGAAATAAAAGGGGCAGTGAAAAGGAAGGGAGTATCAACAAAAAAGCCAAGAGATAATGCTCATGTTGCTGATCAACTGCAAGCATACAAGGAAGAATCCGACAATACAAAAGGTTTAGCGAAAGAAAAAAAGATTCGTGCTAAGAAAATGTCTAAGTCATGAATATTATCATTTACGTATTTTATATTTACAACATTTCTGTATGCAGTATGGAAATCTAATGTATCCGTAAGTTAAATTGTTTTAACTAGACAAAAAGCTCGAACCAAAAACTTATCACTTAAGAAGTAATCAGTTGTATAGTATGACGTTATCGAACTATTATTTGATAAGAATGTATTTCCCAATTAGCATCTTTAGCGTATTACTACTTTGATTTAATGTCCAATTTCATGATAATATCTAATTAATAAAATTACAACGACGTTAAAACAAGCCACACCCTTCTTTAAAGTCTTTTTAAACTAAAGGGTAGGTAATTCAAATTCATTGTAAATAAGAGGTAGGATACGTTGTATATGTTAATAGGAAATGAAGTCCGAGGAAAAGTAAAAATAAAATGCTTGCTTTTGAGGATGCATTTGTAGTAAGTAAGATATTTTTTGTGGGATGCACATACATTGAAACTGATAAGAGCCTTTCATAAATTCGTAAAATTTTAGTCATGAATATTACCCTGACAGTTCACTTTGGCTTAACATCAATTGAATATTACGCGCACGTTTTACTATTATAGTCGTTTTTGAGCACCACAAACAGAGGATGCAACTTACGTATAGACTGTTTGTTAGTTACTTTTAATGTTTAATTTTTAATCAGAATCTTTTGTAAGTCTTATTAACGTTTTATATTTTACAGTGGAACGGATTCAATATTAGTTGTAGGTGCATTTGATCTCTTAACTAAACAAGAATTAATATTGACAGCTAGTAGATCACTTTTAGGGCTAAAACTAAAATAAACGGCGGACGCTAAGATTTAGAGCTTCGTACATTCAAACTCCATTCCGTTGAACAAGGTTGTGACGGTCGCTTTGGAATGGCTTTTGCATCCAACATACCATCTCGACAAGAATAATGCTTTGGAATAGCGTCCTTCCAAGTTTAAGTACTATCCCGTAGTAGCTTCCGCCTTGTATGTCTTAAACTGGCTAGCCTTAGCAAGATGATAAAAATTAAATACATTTCAAAAGTATATTAACGATGAGGAGTTAAGAATTTTTTGAAGTATTATAGTTACCATTCGCTTTCATACATTGAATTTTTGAAGTCTCACACACAAGAGCCTGAGCAATATTGCCAGGGATCATTTCCCAGCGCTTGAAGTAAGACATAGAAGAAAATTTAAGTCCACCCACCATTCACTGTCCAGTAATTATGCAATATTAATAATAATTAGACAATAAAGTATTGAATTAAATGTTCGTATGTAATAGCATAGCATGAAAATTGAATTGAACAGTGTATGGCCTTGGATCTTCTAAGTCATTCCATCCTAAGGGAACGGAACATTCTGAGTGCAAAGCAAGTGTCAATGCATCAATATCGGGTTCATGTGCATCTTGCGGCTGTTTCTTCTTTAACGACCCCAAAGGGTCGGTCATCCTTGCTGTATCAATGACACGTACAAGATAGTTTTGTTTTGTTTTAGGATGCGGATCTGTAAGTGGAATAGTTGCCTTCATAGCAATTCCTTTTTCCTTGTTCCAAGATGATAATGAAAGAATCATTTGAGCCCAAAGCCAGCCCTTTTGACAGTTGATCGTTGATCGATATATATTGTTTGTTGCTTGGCTTATCTAACTTTTAGATAAGGCAAGCAAAAAATAATGCTGTATTTAATGTAGGAAAAATCTCATACGTTTAATGCAACGTTACGTTCAATCCGAATTACTTGTAAACATAACGTCCACACCCCCGTACGCGTACGTCCCCCAATTTAAAACTAGAATAAAGTTCGCCAATTAATAGGAACTTAAAGATTTGAAGCTAATTTTACACATTAAAAAGTACAACTCTTTTAACTAAAGGTAACATTTTGATTTAACAAACTTCATTGAAATACGCAACGGTCACCTTGGGGGTCGAAATAATGTGGAGGAGACCTAATGTAGCTAAAAACTGTAAGAGCACTTTGATCTCTCCTCTGTTGGAATAAAATTACGATTTTTATTTCACTAAATGGTGAATTAATTTCAATACAAAAATATAAAAAAAGTTTTAAAAAACATTAAAAAAAATATAATATCAATAATGTGAGTGTCTATGAATTAAAATAATATAGCGTTGAGTGCGCTTTGACTTAAATGAAGAACATTGGATAGTTTTTCAACAGATCTGGATGTATTGTTAATTTGTGTTGCAACTCGTTCAAGTCTGCTATCTCACTAGTTCACAAAAAAAACAATTTTTAGGTTAAAAATTCATAGGCAAATTGTTTCATGTATAATTTATACTGTAATAAGCTGATTAGAACCTATATTCCCCTCATGGGTACTTTAAGGTAAACTTTTGCCCAGGAATATAAGCCCACTCAAATCCCCCATCCCGTTCTAATAAAGTTATTACGGTAAATTTAGATTGTTTGGAATTTTTGCTAATTAATTGTAACACTTGCCCATCTTTCTCGACAAGAGCTTTTGCCCTGGATGCAGCAATATGAGCGTAGTAAGTGGCTGCTGGATATGAAACGGGATGGGTGCAACGGACAAAGGCGTAGCAAAGAAAATATGTCAATTTCTGCATCTGCGACATTGTAAAGTTGTTGTCATCATGAATCACATGATATTTCGTGGGCTTTGAAGTTCCCTAAAATAAAGAGAAAATCATTTAAGTAACTTTATCTGACAACTTTAACATAAAATGACTAAATTAAGGGATTTTTTAATTCTAAACTTAGAATAAAATACCGTCCTTCTTGAACTAGAAACCTTGGTGGCGTTATTGTTTCAAACTAATTTATTACCTGAGTTTACGATTAGAAAATTTGGAATTTAAACACAGTAAGAAGGGTGAGAAGAAGGAGGGGTTTTTAAGGGGGGGGTTTAGTCCGATAAAGATCGTGTTTCTAACCTGGATTCCAACATGAGAGTTTAAAAAGAATTCTTGTTCTGTTGGGTGAACAATCTGCGTGTCCACTACAGTCCCGGGAGGAATATTTTTAAACTGTAAAAAAATAATTTAATTATTTTTAGATGAACTGTGACCTATATATTACCTTCGACATTAATCTATAAATTTATTTCGAAATGCCAAAAGGTTAAAAAGCAAACTTACAATTCCAACTGCGTCCTTTTTATCGTCACAAGGCTGGAATCTTGTGTGATGCCGTTTCTTCACCTAAATCAAGTTTAGACAATTGTATAGAATAAGCCTCATCTCATTAAACATAAAGTGCAAAATATAAAGAAGGATCAGTAGGATTTGAAAATCCTTCACAGAAAATTTAAACTTACGATAACAAAAGTGACTTTAATTGGCCCAGGCTTACCCATCTCGTCACAAACTTTCTTAATCTCGCTATACTCGTATTCCTTAATCTACATAAATACATTGAAGCAAGGTGTGTGAGAAAATCTCCTACTTGTACCTTGTCCCTTAAAATAATAACCTTTATCCCGTACCCTATCAAACTGGCCTTCAGAAACTCCATCTCGGAACATAATAAGCTTCTTTGGTTTTTGTCCAGTATGACGATAGAAACTTAGCAGCATCTCCCTTACGATTGTTCCAATTCTATCGATCTCTTCTTGTTTACCTTTCTGTGGTTGGATCCGCATGTTGTAACCCATTCCTTGTAAATTGTAACTTGCTGTCACGGCTGCAAAGCTTGGACCCTTTTAAAAAGAACATTTTTAATTTCGGCTTTCAAACAAAATGGATTTACAGACGCAGCCGGTAGTACGGAGATGGACAAAACATTAAAATACAGAAAGATAAGGAACCTTATTACTTACAGTAGTATTAGCAGCAGTAGGATGCGACACATCTGCTCCAAAGATTATGACAGGTTCTTTTTGGAAATCCGCAACCAAGTTCGCAACAGACCAGTTCATTCCATTCAATTTTGAATTCAGCTTCAAAAGATAATTGCCCTGGGTTTGGGGTTTCATATTGGTAACATTTCCCATTTTAATGCAAGCTGTGAGTATTCCAACCTACGATAGACAGAAAAACAAAATAGGTATAAAAAATATGCCCTTAGTAACTTTGTCTTCGCCACTTGATTTAAAAGTTACACATACCCGAACTTCGGCTTCGGCCTTCACAGAGGCATATTCTTTACCGTCTTGAGACATAACGACAATCACTAATTTAACCCCGTTTTTCTTCATGTCTTCCAATTTACAGGCAACGTTCTCGCTAAAATTATTCCGTCGATGAGGGTTGAAATCCATCTAGAGAAAAATATTAAAATTAAAATAATGCATCAAAACGACCCCCTTTGAAATTCTACAAAATAGCCCCGGACAGTTCGTTTTTGTGGAGGTACTTTAGTATGGGAAGTATGAGTTTTATTACTTAAAGGATAGGAAGGTTGGGGGTGGGGCTATTTTCCGGGGGGGGGGGTTCTTAGCCCAGGTTTAGGGCATTTAAAATAGGATAATATTACCTCCTCCACGTAGCTTAGTGATTTGTATTGAGGATTCTCCCATATCTGGTTGACTGCTGAGTTAAATCCAGTCATTCCGTGAGTTTCTCCCATTTTGCTCAATGAAGTCATAAAATACCTACAAAAATTTAATACAAAATATCCTTCTGTAACTTTTAATAGAGAAAAACGTTCTCACCCCTCAAGGAGGTGGACGAGAATTAAACGGATTCAAAATTTAAACAAAATCACACCATAAATCGTCCTCATGGAGATTGACACAACATAAAATACCCAACATAGGGACAGATGCAGGGGTGAGGAAATTCCTTTGAGCTTGAGGTGGAACATTCTTTTGGGCTGGGGTTGCGCGACCTCCGTTGAATCCCCACTTCCCATCCAATTTACCAACTGCAGTTCTATTGTCAGGTTGCTTATTAAGCTAGAAGAAAAAAAACTTTTGGTAAAGTCTTGGCTATTTGAGATCCTCTTCCTGGCCCATTTGTTACAACTTGTTTAATTTAAGAAACGTTTAAGTTACATGAGCTTGTAACCTAACCTAATTCAAAGCAACTGAACCTAACGAATTAACTAAAGTACGGTTGAAAATAGGGCCCGGGAGAGGAACTGAAACTGTCAGTATTTTCAGTTGGTGCAAAAAGTCAATTAAAACGGTTTAAGAAGAGTAAGCAGTTACAGCAGTGGTTATAACGGGGGGATGAAACCTTTTTCCTTCGTCAATTTGAGTCATATAGGGTGAAATTTCAATCCCAAATTCTTTAAGAACTTCACAATTTCCATACTTACATCCTGTCATCTAAAAAATTACAAATAATTTTTCATTAACATTTTTCATCAAGTTGTGGATGATTTTGAGCATTTAAAAAGTATTCTCTAGTAGTTGATTATTGCTTACGGATGTCTTGATCTTGTCGAACCTGTTAACGGGTGTTAAGGCGGCTCTCTTGATCATTTCCTTAGTAAGAGCAGAGCCCATTTTTCCTCTGTACGCTTGCGGGATGATGAAAGCTAGCTAAAAGCAAAAATCAACATAAAATTTCCAAGTTTTTTCCATACATCTTTGTTGTTAACTAAATGTATTTTATTTATTTTATTGAGTGTGTAAACGCGGTTAAAAAGTGACTACCTCAAGAGGAACATAATTAGTCATTTTTTGACTCCCAATATGTAAACAGGGATAGTGAGGCTTAGAGATTTTTGTTCCTTTAACAACCCTCATGTAATCTTCAATACTCATCTCCGTCTCTCCTGATTTAAATTTGTAACTGCGTGCAGATTTGTTTACCAAACCCACGGCAGTAAACTTGTGTAATTTTTCATAAACTCCATTAACAATACTTCCCGTTCCGTACTCGATCAATTTCCCTAAAAACCGGACAAAAAATTTGGCATAAATTTAGCAGGTGAGTTGGTAGCCACAAGCCTCAACAAGAGTGATGTCAAAAAGAATACCTTTTAAGAATTCACTAGCTTTGTTTATTTCATCTGGTGTCCATGAAGACAAATTTTTCATGCAACGATTATTTTGGAGGAAGGTTGAGACAGGCATCTTCTTGTAGAAAGCTTTAGTCGCCACTGTTAAACAATACAAAAGTAGTTTAGTAAACCAAGGATAATTTTTCAGTGAAGGGAGGTTCACCCACGAATTGTAACAATATTTAAGGGCCCCTACCCCTGCCTGTAATTACAACCAAGGTTGGAAAAATAGACCCTCCCGTTATGAAATGGTTGATTCCATACCCCCCATACTTTTCAGCAGTTTAAAACCAACAGAAATGAGACGATAGGTGCTCTAAATACGGTAATAAAAGTGACAACTTACAATCCATATTCAAAGTTGGCTTTACATCTGATCCCACAAGAAGGAGAGACTGATAATGGCCATACCACAAATCCAGTGAGTGATCTAAGCTTTGACTGCCCTGTGGGTGGAAGAAGTTCTTATCACAATGGACATAAACCCTGGAAGGAGCATCATGAAGTGCTACATCAAGAGCTTGTACAATGTCTTGAGGAGCATCCATTATTAAATCTGCGAATTCTGACTGTCCACTTCGGAGATACTGCCAGAATCTTTTTGTACTGATCTCTTTTGAAACTACAAAGAAATAAAAAAGTAGCATTTTACACAAATGACTTTTATAGAAGGAACTCATGGACCCCTGCCGGGGACTATAAGTAAACCATTAACCAAAACCTTACATTTCACAATGACTCTAAACTCCCTAATCTTATCAGGGTCATCAGGGTCGACCATTCTGAGCTTTACATTAATATCAGTTTGTCCATTGAAATCGAGGATGCGGGCCGTATAGCAATTGCTCTTTCCATCAAAAGGCATGGGAATGTTTGAAGGGGCATGCAATTGTACAAATCTTTGCCAAACAATTGGCAAGATCCTATCAGGCAGTTTGGGTCCATCTCTTCCTTTACCATCTTTCCCTTTTCCACTTTCTGGAGGTTGGACTCTTCTTCTTCTTTGGTGACCTTCCCCTTCCTCAGCTTCTATGGGTGAGATGGACACACTGTACTGAAAAATTGTAGCTGGAAATGTTCTGGGAAATTTATTCGTGGATTTTGTAATCAATCCCACTGCATAGTGATTAGCTTTCACTTGGATTGGGGAAAAGTTTGTTATAGGTCCTCTCTCTGGTATTCGACGGGGTCGGATTAAAAGTAAAGGATCCACGGGGCTGATGTTCGTTTCCCCTGCTTCATCTTGGATTGTGGTTCCTCCGCTACGGCTTGAACTTGCTAAAACACACAAGAAAAACATATAATCAAGTTTTTCATTTCATTGGTCTTTGCAATGTTTATGAAGGAATGAGCCCACTCGAGACACAAGTGGAGTGTGGGGGAGGTCCCACAGGATGCAATATCTTGAGGAATTTCCCAAGGGTATTCCCAAAAGATGCGGGTAGTATAATGGTGCAGCGTTGTAATCAGCGTATTTGGTTTGACTGTGACTTTATGCATGTGAAATTGGTCAAGATATTCCATCCGTTGTGGTTCTTCTGGTGGCCCACCTGGGTCATCATCCATTCAAGTGTTTTACATTGATAATAAGGATTTCTTCTGATTAGCATATTGTTGTGCTTTCATAAACTTCTAGACTTTTCTATACACTTGGCTGAAACACTGACTGCCTCTAGATTTTTGACTCTTGACTTGGCTCTTTCCTACTTTCTACCTTCCCAACCTAAACTAACAGTCTCTATTTGTTTATCTTAATTTGTTTAAATCTAGGTAGCTTCCTAGTAGATTCTGATCAATTTAACTACCTTGCTTTTCTGTCAACAAACTTTTATCTGATGTCACTTTGCATTTTTCTTTAAAGCCATCTCATTCTGAGGAGAGGCTTTACTACAGGCACTGACAGCCAAGCCGGATACAGATTCTTTCACCTTTATTCATATGATGATGAAATGAAGACACACTGAATATTTCCCATTTTAAATATTATTAAAAAAAATGCCCTTCTAAAATATGTCTCCAGTCATACTTGTTCCTAGAATTTACAGATGATGAGATGATGAGTGCATGGTCTTCTGGTTACCATAACAGCTAAATAATCATTACGGATACTCTTTGCATTTTTATGAAAAAAACTTGTAAAATATGAAAACTTTTACATTTAACTTCAAGCACTTTACTTAGGAACACTGAATATTTATGAATATACTTTAAAATAGCCAAAATCCCCTGGAAAAGTATGAAAATGTTAAAAAGGGGATCTGCAGCTGCTGTGAATTACCACAGCAAAGGGCGTTTTAGCCCACTTTGAAACACAACTATCTCCCTAAGGGCTTCTAAGCCTTGAAAATAAGGGATGTAATTTTTTACCTTGAATATAAGTCTTTGGTGTTGGTACCACTATTTTAGAAGGGGGGAGGGTACTTGAAGAAGGGATAACCTCGGTTAGTTCAATCTCATTTTCAGTTGTAGGTCTGGAGGGGACTTGAATCTCAGATAGTGGTGCCCTTCTCTTTCCCCGAGGGTTTGTAGCTGCTGGAGCTGCTCGAGTGGGTGCTACTGCTGCTTGTTCTTGTTGATGAGAGGGAGCCTTGACCTTCTGACCCCAAGGGACTTGAATGGGCTCGGCCAACTGGGGTTTTGATGCAACAGGTTGTTGTGTTCTCGGCTTTCCCCTAGGGTCTCCAGTAGAATGGATTGCTGAAGGTGGGGGAGTAGGCGCCATTGCTTCTTCTTGTAAGGGAGCCTCCACCTTTCCACCCCGCTGACCCCAAGGCTTTGAAGTAGCCGAAGGGGCTGGAGTGGGCGCTGATACCCGTGGTTCTGATGGAGCTGGTTGCTGTGGTCTGGGATTGCCCCAAGCGTTTCCAGTAGAAGGGACTGAATAAGTTGCTGGAGTGGGCATTACCAGTTTTTGTGCTGATGGAGCACCAGCAGATCGACCTCGACCTCCCCTAGGGGTTACACTAAAGGTCATACGGGGCGGCCTTCCCCCTCGTCCCATTGACCCCCTCTGTCCCTGCCCAAAAGATGCACTTTCCCTTTGGTTGCTACTGCCATTGCCTCTTCCTCTGCCTCCTTTTCCTTTTTTCTTTCTTTCTGCCACGCACCCTGCAATTAAAAGACAAAGAGCAATTTAGCTTTTTAGAAAATAATAAAAGAAACATGCAAAACAGGCTCTTTGTTCATATTCTACAAATTCTACAAAGATTCCACACACGACACACGTGACAGATGGATGACACAACAGAATTAATGAACAATGAAGTTCCATACAACCGCAGTCACAGTATAGTGAATTAGGTAATTAGGTACCGTAAAAGAGTGAAGAGGGGGAGGGGCCCGACGGTGTGTTACGCTTCCTGTTGTGTAATTGCCCACCATTCACCACTAAAGGCACCGTTATTGCCTTACGAGAGAGAGTGGGTGGTCTTAAAATAACGATTTTTGGATCCTAATTATGAGTAGCGAGCCCCAGATAGACCACACCCCCATCCCTCCAGAAATCCTTTTAACTTGTTTACATTCAACATTACACATTGTGCATTAAAATGTCCCTTGGCCCTTAAACACCATCAATCATACACAATATACCTCTGACCATTATTCTCTTCCCCTTTTTTAAATTGCCAATTCAAAATTAACCTAACCAAATGTAACCACGCAAAGTAAACCAACCGAAAAAACTTAAAATTAGAAAAATGTGGTGCTGGTAACAAAACCAAAACCCGACTCCAACCACAGTTGTACCTTTGACCTTAAGATGAATTAGACAGAGGTTGGAGGTCACCATCATGTCATATGTCAATGCCACACAGTCAACAGTCATGAGTCAACACACAACAACAAACAACTTGAGATGTGAGAAATGAAATAAAAACTTACAGTCGTTAGGATTATCATCGTCACTACAATCAGACATTGCTGACGGATTCTTTAAAAACCACTGTCACTTGTTAAAAATATAACCACTTTGAAATTTCTTGAAAATAACTAATTTTTTATTTGTTTTTTTGTTTGATAAAATAAGAGAGACTTTCACACCGCACGTGTTCGGAGATGAGTGAAGGGAATTGAGTCCAGTGCAGTGTTTTGTTGTTGTGGTTGTTGTATGTAAACCAGGAGAGGTATTTCCTACGAATATGTTACACTGCACAGACTGTTCTGTGAGAATTACCGTAAAAGTTGAATTAAGTCCCTGCATGGGGGGTTAAATGATTTTAATCCTTCCTCATTAAAACAAACGGTGGTGGTGTAAAAACCCGGGGTGAAGGGTTTTAACCACATTTTCAGTAAAATATCTTTACTTTTATGACATTTGTGAGATGACTTGGTTATTGACGTGGTTTTAAGGCGAGGAGGCCAGGTGATTGTTTCAATGGGCCGGGAGACGGCGAAATACCATCGCATCGGGGGATTTAATTACTATTTCAAACTTAACTTTTCAGGCAAATTTAACATTAAAAGAAAGGAGTGCTTTTCATTGTATGGATGAGGGAGGATTATGACGAGAGGGGCTTTAATTCGATAAAGTAGGTAATTTTTTAGCCCAAACTTTGAAACTTTACTGATGAATTTTAAATGTTTTTCGCAGAATCATTTTAATTAGATTCCCATAGGGAGTTATAGGTTAAAGTAGGATTGCAGATGCAGAGATAAATACGTAAACGTTGAATACCGAAATCAGGGACATCGGGAGATTTCTTTATTTCCTTGAGGGCTTCTAATTACATTTTTAGGGTATGCATAATGCTACTCCTATTCTACAGCTTGAGCATTTTTTAATCTTATTTTACAACGATGTAAGTTTAAAGAAGAACATGAGCAGATTTTTAATGTTACAATGTTACAAATTAGAATTGACGATAGTTCCGGTTTCAGTAGAAGCGGAGGAAGAGACGATGATAGCAGATTACAGCTATAGAGCTTCTAGTCCGGAGTTTTTATCTACTGCAACTTATCTAGAGCTTATCTTTAATTTTGATAATCTCAAAAATTTCCATATTTTTTTAAAGTCTGCATTTTATTTTGTGTTGTATTGAGTGACCCATCCGTTTATTACTACACGAATTCCTATCCAAATTTATGTTTTACGCTTTCCTACGAGGCTGACTATTCACTGCTAGGAGTAGTGGTTGCTATTATTGCCTTATCATCCTTAACGACTAAAATTTACATGTTTTTTTCTTATTTTGTCTCGTAGATCCGGTTGTGTTTGGCTTCGACTAGCCTATTTTCATAACTAGTATTTGCAAACCATTTTGCAGACTTTTTTACGATGATTTCACAGAATGTTTTTTTCTTGGTTGGATATAAGTTTATGTTTTTATTTGGCTGAAGTTTCAATTTTAAAAATTGCACTTGGTGCTGGAAGCATTTTTTTGAATATGAAAAGGTTGTGTAAGAAAGAGATCATTGTTTTGTGTTCAGGCATCCTTCTTAAGGGCTGGCTGGGATGAAGGAAATGAGGTTGAGGTACTCGAAAATCCAGAAACTTTATCTTGATATAAGCTTCTCAATTACTAAATATTAAGTTTCGATTCGAAGAGTTTAGTGCTTATCTTTAGTTTATAATTGGACACATTAAAGACTACATAGGTGACATGGCCTTAACTTTATGAGATAACAGTATTATGATATCCACAGAGAGCCTTTTAAGTCGGCAAAAGGTTACCGTAAAACGCGATTTAGAACCCCATTGGAAGTTATTTTTTCAACCCTCCAAAAAGAATGGGGCTCTATTTTGGGGTGGAGTTCTATTCCGGGGGGGGGGGACATAGTTTCAAAGCAAAAATGAAAGAA
>JAQGBU010001228.1:0-14386 GCA_034698605.1 Isotoma decorata
CTCTGCTCAACTTTGTATTTTTTCGGTATGGAATAGACAGCTTTTACTTTTATTGTCCCTGAAACTTCTGAAATAAATAAAATGAAGCCCGTTGGTTCATGAAACTAAAACATATTGATTTTGAAGTTATTTTTTTCTCTTAGAAATTGATTAGTTATTGTTGTTTTGTGTCGATGTCTAAACATTTCCGGCACAGTAACAAATCAGTCCTTTCCTAAGGGGAAACACTGTCGAAAGGTGTATCTACCTAGCTAGGTCTCAAATATAAATAGCTCGCACAGTCGCCACTTACAGTATATCGTAGGTATGTGACGAAAATACATTAAAAGGAGCATCAGGTATAATGTCACCCTTAACTAGTTTTTTTATACTAGTTAATGTGAGTAGGAGCGGACATTGTGGCAGAAATCAATAAGGATGAAATTCTCTAGAACCCTTATATTTTATTTCACAAATCCATATTTCCGACTATAAAGCTTTTAGATATCCTTCAAGGGAGACGTGTAAAAGGTAACCTTATGAAAATTAGGAATTGCACGAAAAGGCAACTGCATTTTCTATTTACTATTTACACCAATGAAAAAAAACCGAATATTTTCGTGTCGTACCCCCGATACCCCGATATTGATTATCGGTTTTAGATGCGTAGACCAACAATTATCGCATACCTTTAATTTATCAATGGAAATCATTTCGCCCAATGTTCATTTTAGTAACAGCAAGATCTGCTTTTGAATATCCAAGTGTATATGAAACCTGTATTTATTGTATTTAGTTAAATGCCTGCCAATGCTTTTGTTTGACTAAACTCATGCGTATGACTTTTGCCACAACGTAAGCTGTTATCGTATACCTCTTAAAATAATACATTAAAACCTGTTTTCGGACAGATGCCAGAAAATGATCAACCTGTCTCTCTCCCTATCAATATACTTATCCGCCCTTGATCTATAAGAATAAGAATTACTCCCAATTGAATTCCAATGCTGAAACTGAACCTCTACTAGAGCTGTAAGCCGTACACGAATAAAAAATTGGCACACCCATCTTTCACTAGCTTTACGACGAATACTACGTCATTTTAGAAGACAATTTCTAATGATATTAAAGGTCACAATCCATATAAGAATCATTCATTTAGAATTCGACTCAGGGCTCTTTCGACGCTTACTTTTAAACATTATTGCTTTTGTTGTTACATAATGGATAAAAATAAGTTATTCTCAAACTTATTATTTAATTGCATGGCAGTAATAACTTTTGTTAATATTCAATTGATTTCCTCAGTCCCAATAGCAAATACTCAAGTTAAAGCTAAACTCAGTAGGAATGATGCCTATAAGTTTACTAATTTCGTGACATCTTCAAACCACGGTGGACAACGCTTGCCAAACAGGCTGCCCCAAGGCGATACAGGTAAGTATTTGTGTGTGTATATAAATAGACATACCTTTTTTTTTGTTAAGGATAAATATCCCGCATGACTAATAAATTTTCTCGAAACATGGTTTCTAAAAAGGTTGTTTTCCAACCTTATGCTATCACATCGTTTTGATTTAAAATAAGTAAATTAAGATTAACAGCAAAAGCAGAAATTCCGTACGCTAATTCCTAGTATTATCTGTCTCATACTGTCATGATCTTAACTTATACCTGGATTTAGCATTAAATTACCACAATAATATTGCGTAAATTCTTAACAATCGCAAACCTCTTAGATTCGTTAATTGATAGTAGTATATGTATAAAAGCCCACTGTGTGTGTAAATCATGAGAAGTATTTCGCTTTATTTTAAACAGCACATCTAAGAACAAAGAAAAATTCTCATGAAACGAGGAATGACTACTATGAAGGTCACCCGGACATGATATTATTCCCATCTGAAGAACAACTTATCCAGAAATTACCAACAGCATTTCTACTTAACACACATCATGCGTATAACGAAGACCCTAGAGTAATTGCTAATCCACCCAATAATTCCCAAATGACTTACCAGGGTAAAGCCAAATTTAATCAAGGTAAAGGTACAGCTAGCAATACATCTACTAGTGCTTACCATTTCCCATGTCTATGCAGTAGGTCGAATCTAGAACGTCGAAAAAAGAATGTCGAATGAACAATAAGATCGAAGGAAAGACACATTCATTGTGAACTCATTCACAAATCCATATGCAAATTATTTCACATGTGTGCGATTTTTATACCATTAAAAAAGTCGCGTTTGTCCATTCGATCGCTATCGTTGCTATCATTTGAGATTTATTTTTACGATCCATTTATTTCTGACTTTCTTGATTTGACTTCGACCTTTTGCCCTAGCACCATCATTTCTTAATTTTATTAGTTAAAAGAATATGAAAAATTAACATTATTAAATTTTCAGCACCTTCAAATTGGCCTTTTAGCCTATCAAATGAAGCTATTGAAAAGGCTATTCAAGAATATATAAATGCAAACGAATCATCTTATTCTCTTTCCCCTGTGTCAGCACCTTTACTTTTGAATAAAGAATATTCTCAAGAAGACTATGATTCTGATGATATAAGATTTAATAGTATTATCTTTCTTGGACCTAGAACTTCACCTTGTCCGAAAGGACACAGAAGAACTCATGCGGGAAGGTGTCGAAAAGTACATTATTATCAAGGCTGAAATCTGAAGAAAAGGGGGCTATTATTTTATTTAAAAATTACTTTTGCTCAATACTGTAAATTCTGGTAAGTACTTCTAATCGAATTTTATTCTAAGTATATAACGAATAAAAGACATCAGTCGACAAAAAATGTAATTCGGTTTCTTCCGTCAACCTTTTATGTATCATGCAGTCAACAACACAATTCAGTCATCTTTACACTAACTATTGCACATTGTGATCATCAACTTACAACTTCATCTTCCATAAGCTTTGAGCTTTTAACCATATGTTGCTCGAAATCATGCATTCTATAAAATTCTCAAAAAACATAAACATAGATTACTATGAATTTCTGAGGAAAGCCCAATTTAGATTTTGGTTACTACAGAAACCAGATTCCTTGTGGATGATGAAAGATCGAGGCGTAATCTCAAAGAATAAGCCCGTGTCTTTTTTCACAATAAAATTGAACCTGACTGCCACATATTTTATCATACCACTACCTTACTTACAGCGTTACACATCCTACACAATTACGTTTTCGAAACCTTACACTTCCCCTTGTAATACTACTAAGTTCGCTATGGATAAACCTGATGGCTTTTGGAATACTACAGCATCATCTGACAAAGGGTGGAAAACACGCAGGGCTCAACAAGATGCCTACAGAAGGGCTTTGGATCAACAGATTCAAGAGAGAAAGGCTTTAGACACGAAGCGTATGGATAAAGTCAAAGGTTACATGCTTACTGCATATTACATCCTATTTGGGTATTTATTTTTATTTATGCACTTAATCCAGTCACTGAGCCTGATCGTCCATCGACAACACCGGTCGCTGATCCGGTTCGACATCTGATGCCTTGGTTGAATCCCGGCGATCCAAACTCGGGGCCTTCTGGAGACAACCAGGCCAGAGCAACGTCTTATCCTGGTCCTGATATGAATGATGCTGGGGCTGTTTCCGGTAATAATTTACCTCCACCAACACCAGCAGCACCACTACCACCCGCAGGAATGTATGGGTCAGCCCAAATGAATTCTAGTGCTGGTTATGCTTATCCCCAACCACAACATGCTTCTACAGTTGCAGCAGCATTATCTGGAAATACTCCAGGCAATTCTAATGCACCATTCCCAACTGGGATTAACCCTGCTGGAGTTCCAGCGTCTGTACAACACCATCCACAAAGAAATGTTGCATATGGTTACTACAACACACCTACAATTCCACCCCCTCCGGCTGGATTTATGCAAAATCCTTATGTTCAGATGGCTCCTGGTTATCTCCCTTATAATCCCCAGGCGCAAGTTGCGCAAAGTCCGATGATGGTACCAAGTAAGAGATCTTTTATAGCATAAGGGCAGCTCATTATTAACGTTTTTTCGTAATCAATTTAAATTGGGTATGATACTCAATTTAAATATTATTGATCAATCAGATCAGAATATGTAAAAAAAATCTTTTTCTTTTGTGTTTAAGATTTGGGACCACAAATGCTGCCACCAGCAGGTCTTCCCCCTCCTGAAGAGGTTCCAATGATGCCTGCTGCTACTTTAGACATGATGAACCAGAGCTTATTTCCTTCGAACAACGCTGAGGAAGCCAAGTCCAAGATGGATTCTGGACGGAGCCAAGAATCTAACTTTAAGCGACATGTGTCACAGGTTATATTATATGAATTGATTTTCAGACTAAAATTAATATATGAACTTTAGCAAAATATTTCTTCAACTCATGATCGTGCTTCAATTTTTATAGACTTCGGAAGATGGACCGGACGCATCACAACTTAAATATGACTATCGAGACGATCTTCGAAGGCAAATTGAGGAAAGACGCAAGTATGATGATGATCGAAAAAATCAAGAAAAGCTTGAAGAAGAGCTGTTACAACAAAAAGTTCGAGAAGATCAGGAAAGAATGAGACGAGAATATGAGGAAGAAGAACACAGGCGAAGGGATAAGGTCAGCGTGAAGGGTCGCACCAACACAAAAAATATTGGCCATTTGAGGTCATCCATGACACCATGGGGTCAATAGTGACATTCCTGTCAATTAGAGCAATTACGTGTAACTTTTAATTCAATTAGTATTATTAACATTAGCTCAGCGTATCTACTCATCAGTTTCAATTTATAGAAAAATCAAAATTTGTAAAACATATTTTGTGACAATTAAAATCGATATGTACGTACCTAATACCCATTTTGACACTGAATTATTTTCTCTTTTGTACGTATGGAATTCCATATTTCCGAGCTATCTATCTATTATGTAGTCCACTGTTTTGCATAAACTCCTGGTGAGCTTTATAAAATGTCAATGATCAACCTACTTTTTAAGTTTTAACTATAGTGACTGAAACTAAATAACGCTTGATACGATGATTGTTCATTACAATCTTAGTTGGTTTATTGAAGTAGTCGCTGAAAAAAGTACTGATAGGTTTTGATAATTCTATCTTATATGGCCAATATTCATTAAAGTAACTCAAACTTCATACATTTTCATCAATCTGATAACTTTTCAATTAATTCATAACTTATAATTACACTATTTTGTAGGAAGAAGAAAAACGGAAACAAGAGCTTGCCATTCTTCAACGTACTAAAGAAGTTCAAGAAGAGGAGAAAGCACGGAGAAAGTTACAGAAAGAAAACCAGCGTCGTGTAAAAGCTAAAAAGGCTGAAATAGCCGAGTATGAACAGAGAACTCCGATACCATCAAACACAATCCCTAATGCTTTTGATGACACACCATTACCTAGTCTACTTGCTCAGAAGTTAAGTGACAAAAATGATGGGGATAACCAGACAAAGCATAAACATATCAATGATGATAAGAAAGACCCACCTCGACATCCTCTACCTCTCCAAGTTCCATCGTATCCTGTTGAGTTTGAAGGTTATATTTAACTTTTTCTAATTTAACTTTTAAAATCAATACGAAGGCAATTGTCACATTGAAGGTTTACTGACAGGGATTTCAATTTTACTAGATCATAAGCCCACGCCAAGAAGATCATTTAGAAATACTAAGAACAGTGCCAGAAAACTTGCATACCCTTCTCAAGCCCAATTGGATACAAAATGCTGTGGTGGTGGTGATGGGGATATGAAACTGTGCCCTAGGTGTGTTACACCCTATTGTAAGTGTGCACTTTACGAATTGATTAAAAATCTAAAAAAATGTATTTATTTTTGTAGGATTACCCATAAATCCTAAACTAATTTTGAATATTTTCATAATTTTTGCAGCAACAAATGATTCAGTGGCATCAAGTGTCTTACAAGTGCATAGAAGTCGAAGTTTAGAAGAACAAGATGAAGGGCTTAAATTCTTTTCGAAGCTTCGATCGTCCTTAGAAGCAGAGAGACAAAGGCTTGAAGAAAATCTTCAAAGTAGAGTCAGTTCAGACGAGCCATACATTTGTAGTATTACTTTTGCTCAAGCTGAAAGTATAAATTAATCTAACATGGGAATAGAGGTGACAAAAAAACGATGCAAATACTAACATAGATTTAAGAACTATATACTGGTTTGTATATAGTTCTTAAATCTATGAATACTAACATAATGATTTATTTTATCATAGTCAAAAGCCTTACAAATCGATACTTAGAGCGACAGTTTGAAAATGATTAATACGTGACAATAATACATCTTTGGTGAACAAAAACAAGAACCATGGATTTCAGTTGTTTAATTCTTACCTTTTAAATGCATATTTTATTACAACAACAGCAACAAATGATCCAGAATTTTAAAAGCATTTTGTGTGTAATAATAATTTAGTATTGAAAGTAATAACGGCAAGTTAGATGATGGCTGTAACGAGTTGGTCATACAAATCCGCTGTACCCCGTTATATGTATATTTGCTTTTAAGTTTAACTTCATCAATTACCAAAAATAGTAATGACTTAGAGCATAGAGAACATTTGTTGACTAATGCACCCGATAAAAAAAAACTCGCTGTCGAGTCAGCGAGTTTTTTTTAATAATCGTGACTATGACAGATTGCCATTGTATTTTGGATTTACAGTAAAGGTAGAATATACAGAATTTTAATTAGATAATGAAATCTAAATTAGAATGTTAATTTGGCTTCCCAAATTTGAATTCCACATGCATTCAAGGCTGTCCACATTTAAAGTCGCGATGACTTCAAGGCTTTCCACATTTGAAGTCGCAATGACTTCAAGGCTTTCCACATTTGAAGTCGCAAAGACTTCAAGGCTTTCCACATTTGAAGTCGCAATGACTTTAAGGCTTTCCACATTTGAAGTCGCAATGACTTCAAGGCTTTCCACATTTGAAGTCGCAATGACTTCAAGGCTTTCCACATTTGAAGTCGCAATGACTTCAAGGATTTCCAAATTTGAAATGCACATGATTTTAGACCTTTCCAAATTCTATGTCGAACTTCAGCACAGAAAGCAACGATTGAAATTAATTTGAATACAGCATAATAAATGAAGAGAATGCCAATTGATGATTTCAATGTTAATTTTTTAGGATAATTGGAATTGAATAAAACCATTGATACACCATCCTGTTTTGCGGACCTTTTTCTAAAGAAGAAAGTATTGATATTTTCTTTTTTAATCCAAAATTCAGAAAATCCTACCGCATTTAACTGGGCTGCTCGGTAATGGAATGGATAAGCTAAATGAGACCGAATGGTCCAAATAAAATTTATGTTTGGAAATTCTTCCTGAATAAACTGACACCTGACGCCCCCAGTTTCAAAATTAACGTATAAGACCTCTTTCAAAGTGGTTAGCTCTCCAAGTTTGTTGTCTGCCAAAAACTCAGGAAACTTTGGATTTGAGTCTCCATATTTTAGGTCTTCCTCTTTTGGGAAATAATAATCGGTCGTTTCAATCACTACTCCAGATTTTTCAAACCCTTTTTTTAGAGACATGACAAAATCTAACATAACTTTGTCATATAAATGAATTTTATAACCTAATTCTTTCATTTCCTTTAGATTAGAGATTAAAGAAGCTTTGGGGGGAGCTAAAACATTCGAAGTTATAAAGGACAAGTAGCCATTAATTGATACAACCAACACAAGCATAAGACAATGAAATTGAATGGGCCATTTTTTTTGCAATGATTGACCTAATAAAAACCAAATGGTGTCTAGGGCATGTAGTGGACTTCTGAAGTAAATACCGAATAATACAGCTGTACCTACGATTCCTAACCAAGTTCCAAGATCAAAGGGCGTCAATATAAAATCCCATCGAGGATCTTGGTACGCCAATTTGTGCTTGCAGTAGTAGATCCTTGGCTTTATAGTTTCTGGAATTAGATACACAGTATCTTTAGTTCCGATAGTACTTTTTTCTGACCATGCTAGCACAACTGAGTAGTCAGTATCTGTAAAATCTAGATTTGCTTGGGTGTGAAATGTGTAGTTCAAAATTCTTGCCAAAATGTTTAAAATAATATGGGATACCGGACAAGGATTGGTTTCAGATAATAATGGTGTGTCCCTGCGACATATTACTCCAATGTAATATTCAGCATCGGAAATCGTTGTTTCAAAAGTACCTTTCTCTCCATGTCCATTAACCAGCTTTGAAATTTTCATGTTTCTATATGACCAATTAACCTCAGATGGGGTTGACATTGACGTAATAAGATTGAATTCCAAAATTCCATTTTTTGGACAGAAGTAGCAATAAAAAGCCCATTGTATGTTGGTAGTTGATCCCTTTCGATTTTCATGCAAAATCACCGTCTTTGCGGGAGGGATCATTCCATCTATATCCTTGTCAGTTTTCTGTATCGATAAAGTCTTGAGTTCATGTATGAGATCCATATTTTGTCCTCGATTTTCAGCCCAAGCAATGTAAAATACAGGATTATCCCATCTAAATACAGCTTGAGTATGGTTCCGGAAAACTGCAAGAACGTCATCAAGTGATTCCGGCATGATGACAACAGCAAGACAATAATTATTCCACTTCCGATTGTAAGGAGTAATGAAGTCGCATGTTTCTGTTTCATTTTCCATGGCGAATGATAGAGAACAAGTTTCGGTAGTAAGGTTGAAGTTCATCTCTTTGTAGTCAGATATCAATCGGGGTGAGTGTAGGTCGCTTTCAAATGATTCCATAAATGAAGGAGTGTTTCGAAATTGAAGGTTATCGTGCCGAATGAAATGTACAAGACATTCTTCTTGATTTACTATCGAATTGCCATTGAAAATTTGATTTAGTTGAAATGCCGATGTAGTCCCCTGTCTTAATGTCCCTAGCAGTCCAACTGATAGTAGGATGGGAAAGAGATTGACCTTCGTAACAGGTTTCATTTTTAATTTCTCTAACGTCTTAGCAGAGAATTTTCAAAAGAATACTTTCCACTATATATGAAACAACTTACTATATTTACTAAGGGAAGAGATTGAAGACGGAAAGAAAAATGAGTCTTGTTCATACCCTTCTCTGAATTGTGCTTGCTTATAAACAATTGTCGTTTGGCAAAGTTGTCGTGACAAAGTTTTTTGGCTTTAGATAACACAAAGGGAGATAATTACCACATCAACTGGTAATAATCCGATTTATTTGGATATACAAAGTTAAAGCTTGCGGCGACCGTATTTGATAGAAGGGATACAGATACAGTAATTTATTATTATTATCAAAATTTGTCAAATAGCTTCAATAACTTATATGATGAAACCGAAGAAATGAGATTATTTAAATTCTAGGTTTATTTCGACTGCAATTATTTCTTGGCATTATTGGTAGCAACAGAAGTAGTAGACATATACTTAACAAAATAGCAGACCTTCATGTTAGATAAGTATAGCTTATTAATAAGATTGAGATATATATTGTTTAAATAAAAGTTTAATAAAACAATAAATCTGGTAACACCATGAAACGTTATGGCATATGAGCTAAATTATTAAGAACTTGAATATATTAATGGTAGTGCGGGTGAAGAGGAGTTCATTTTGATGTAATTTTATTTCTCAAGCTTGCTGTGAAATATTGTTTCAACTTCGTCAGGAATAACATTAATTCAGAAAAATAATTTGTGGCATATCATAGATTTAGTAATTATGACGGGTCGTCCCTAGGGAGTTTTTAACTAACCTTGATTATAATGTAAGTTAGTAATGTATAGTTACAAAATAGCTATGGCGAAAGAATTAGTTCCAACTATAATCAATCGTCAAAAAATGAACGAAAAATTTAGACAAAGGCGAATAATATAACCTGCCGAATAATACCAATAAAGTTGTTTCTGATACTGATGACCATCCAACAACAGAAAACATAATCAAATTCTACGCGATCTTGTTGTTTTGTTAAGTTTAGGCTTTCCAAAATGAAATCTAATAGAGAATTTGAAAATGGATGGGTTCGAGCCTTTCCGAATTCGGAATTTACATGCTCTTAACCCTTGCCGAATACGGGTCCCACATGATTTAAGACTAGTCCAAATTATATGTCTGACTTCAATATACCAGACAAAAATAGAAATCAACTTACATACACTATAATAAATGAATAGAATACCAATCGATGATTTCAATGTCAATTTTTTAGGATCCCTCGAATTGGCTAAAACGAACGGAACTTTATCTTTCATTAAATCTCTTTTCTTTATCATTAGTTGATTGATACTTTCTTTTCTAGACCAAAATTCAGACAATCCTGACGAATGCATCTGGGCTCCTCGGTAATAGAACGGATAAGCTAAATGAGACCGAAAAGTCCAAAAGAAATGTATGCCAGAATATTCCTCATCAATAAACTGACATACAACATCATCAATTGAAAATTTTACATTAAAAACATCTTTCACAGTGGTTACCTCTCCACCTTTCTTCATTGCCAAATACCTAGGGAGCTTCGGATCTGCTTCCCCCCATGGATCCCCATGCACACGAAAAAAGAAATGGTCCTTGGTAATCACTAATCCAGATTTCTCAAACCCTTGTTTTTTTGACAAGAAAAAATTTAGCAGGGTTTTGTCATATAAATGCATTTTATAACCTAAATCTACGAATTCTTTTAAATTAGAGATTCCTTTAACTTTAGGTGGAGCCAGTACGGTCGACGTTATAAAAGACAAGTAACCATTAATCGCTACAATTAACACAAGCATTAGGCCATGAAACTGGATTGGCCACTTTTGTTGAAAACATTGACAAAGTAAAAACCAAATAGTATCTAGAGCGTACAACGGATTTCTAAAGTAAATCCCGAAAGATATAGCTGTACCTACAATTCCTAACCAAGTTCCTAGATCAAAGGGTATTAAAATAAAATCCCATCGGGGGGCTTGGTACGCAAATTGTAATTTGCAGTAGTAAATTCTAGGGTTTATAGTTTCTGGAATTTGATACACTGTATCTTTAGTGCCGATGGTACATCTTTCTGACCATGCTAGTACAACTGAGGTGTCAGTATCTGTAGAATCTAACTCAGCTTGGGTACGAAGTGTGTAGTTCAAAGTTCTTGCCAAAATGTTTAACATAATATGGGACACCGGACAGGCCTTAGTTTCAAATGTGTCATTTAAACATCTAACTTCAAGGTGTTTGTGATAACTATCACCTTCGTTAAGGGTTTCGTATGTACCTTTTTCCTTGTGTCCATTAATCAGTTTTGGAATTTTCATATTTCTGTATGACCAATTAATCTCAGATGGGGTTGTCAATGTGCTAATAGGATTGAACTCCAGAATTCCATTTTTTGGACAGAAGTAGCAATAAAAAGCCCATTGTATGTTGGTAATTGATCCATTTCGATTTTCATGCAAAATCACCGTCTTTGCGGGAGGGATCGTTCCATCAATATCCTTGACAGCTTTTTTCATCGATAAGGTTTTGAGTTCATGTATGAGATCCATATTTTGTCCTCTCGTTTCAGCCCAAGCAATGTAAAATACAGGATTATCCCATCTAAATACAGCTTGAGTATGGTTCCGGAAAACTTCAAGAACGTCATCAATTGATTCCGGCATGATGACAACAGCAAGACAATAATTATTCCACTTCCGATTGTAAGGAGTAATGAAGTCGCATGTTTCTGTTTCATTTTCCATGGCGAATGAAAGAGAACAAGTTTCGGTAGTAAGGTTGAAGTTCATCTCTTTGTAGTCGGATATCAATCGGGTTGAGTGTAGGTCGCTTTCAAATGATTCCATAAATGAAGGAATGTTTTGAAATTGAAGGTCATCGTGTCGAATGAAATGTACAAGACATTCTTCTTGATTTACTATCGAATTGCGATTGAAAATTTGTTTTAGTTGAAATGCAGATGTAGTCCCCTGTCCTAATGTCACTAGCAGTCCAACTGAAAGTAGTATTGTAAACAGATCGACCTTCGTAACAGGGTTCATTTTTAATCTCTTTAAAGCCTTAAGATTAGCAGAGAATGTTCAAAAGAATACTTTCAAACTCAAGGTAACTTACAATACTTATATATTTAAGTGATTGAAGACGAACAATTTTCCATACCCTTCTCTGAATTGTGCTTATACAAAAGTAAGCATCGTAATGTTTTTTGCCTTAGAGAATACGCTTCGACATAATTACCACCTAAATCAAACTGGTAATAATCCGGTTTATTCGGCTAAACAGTTAAAGCTAAGAACATTTAGGAAAAAATTGATACTAAAATAATATGTCATTACCATTTTTTCTTAACTAGCTTATAAAACCTATACGAAAACGATAAAATGAGATTATTAATTCTAGATTTATTTCGACTGTAATTATTTCTTGGCATTGGTAGCAAAAGAAATGATATTTAACAAATTATCCGACCTCCATGTTAGATAAACATAAATTATTAATTAGACTAATTAGACATAATTGAATACTTCTTACTCTCAATTCTCCTTTTTTATTATTTAAGGCTACGAAACGCTTTGGTGTACGAGTATTTTATAAAAACTTAAATATCTCTTACATGTTTAAGCGAATTTAAGAATTCATAACTAAGTTATGTTATACAAATTGACGGTTTGCATTAGATTTAGAAGGTTTAGTAGTTCCAAGGTTATTATTGAAATATTTTTATTTTTAGTGATGTAATGGTTTTGTTACTATATTTTATTATTCATTGCTTACCGTATACATAATGTTAAGTACAAGATTTTTGAATTAGGTTTCTTATGTAGTACAAGATACAGTTTACTTAATTTCAACCCAGTGATTACGGACTACACACACATGACACGCCAATAATTTGTCATATTATTATAATTAGAGTTAAGCTAGTGAAACAAATACCGTAATTTTATTGAAATTATAAAAGCATTTCGAGGCACCCCCTTGAAGATTTTATTATAAGCTACCGACTGTATGTTAACTATCCTATCAGCTTTCATCGCTTTTCTAAAACTATTAATTATTAATGCTAATGCTTTCACCGGCTTTGCCCTTGTGGTTTCAACCGGTTGACCTCATGATCAACCAAGATCCCACTTGGCCTAAAACTTCCAAAACCTTGTGTATCGTAATACTAGACTTGGCTAATTTGATAGATTTCCAAATAATGAGCCTACACTCAATACTAAAAGTAACAAGACAAATAAATTTAGCTATACTGTAATAAATAAATAAAATATAAATTGATGATTTCATAGTCAATTTTTTAGGCTCGTTTGAATCAATAGGCTTGATTGAGTACTGCATCTTTCTTACACTTTTTATTTTTTCCCAGAGCTTATTGAAGCGTTCTTTCATGACCCAAAACGTAACGACTCCAGAAGCACGTGCCTTATCTCCGTATTGCTGGAATGGATAAGCTAAATGAGATCGTTTAGTCCAAATAAAGTTGAGCTCAGAGTAGTCTTCATTTATGAACTGACATCGAATATCTTGGTAAATAAATTTGACATTTGGGGTGTTTTTTGAAACACATATTTCTCCAAGCTTCTCGTCCGCCAAGTATGCAGGGAACTCCGGCATAGCATCCCAAGGTTCCCACCAACTATGCATGTGGAAATGCTTCTTAGTTATCTTTATCCCAGATTTTTCAAACCCTTTTTTGTTAAATAGAATAAAATCTAATAATCTAGGTTCATACAGGTTAACTTTATAACCCAACTCGTCAAACTCTTTTAAATGAGAGATTCCTTTGACTTTAGGTGGAGCTAATACGGTCGCAGTTATAAATGACAGGTAACCATTGATCGCTACAATTAAGACAAGCAGTAGGCCACGAAACTGAATTGGCCACTTTTGTTGATAACATTGACCTAGTAAAAACCAAAAGGTGTCTATGGCATGTAGTGGACTTCTAAAGTAAATCCCGAATAATACAGCTGTACCTATGATTCCTAACCAAGTTCCTAGATCAAAGGGCGTCAATATGAACTCCCATCGAGGGGCTTGGTATTTTAATTTTCTCTTGCAGTAGTAGATTCTGACATTTATAGTTTCTGCAATGTCGTAAACTGTATCCTGAGTACCCATGGTGCTGGCTTTTTCTGACCATGCGAGTACAATTGAGTTGTCAATGTCTGTAGTGTCAAGATCTTGCATGTTCATTGTATGGTTCAAAATCCTTGCTACCATGTTAATTACAATGTGGGTAGCCGGACAGGGAGTGGTTTTAAATGTTTCCGTAGCACAGTCTATTTCCATATATTTTTTGTCATCATAATTCAACGTTTCGTAAGTCCCTTTCCCCCCGAATCCATTAACCAGTTTAGGAATTTTTAGATTTCTGTAGGACCAATTAATCTCTGAGGGGGTTGTGATT
>JAQGBU010001229.1:0-14364 GCA_034698605.1 Isotoma decorata
GAGGCCCATGGGATCACACTCCACCCACAGGTGGTTCCGAACCACGGAATTTGTGGACGGCCCGGAGACGAAACTTTTCACCAGCCATGAATGCTATCTACGAGTCTGCATTTGGAATACAAGACGCCTATGCAAATTGCCTTACACCTTACACTCCCTGTCATACCATACCCCTGGTGGTATCTTCGTCCGGATTCTCATCAAAATTTTATTAACTTATAGTTAGATTTAGATAATATTGGCGTCCAGAGAGCATTATACTCGAATTCGATCTGAGTGGCCGGCAGAGTGTTGGACTTAGTGGGATTTGGTACGGCCTACAAATTAACACTAGCCAATCTCTGGAAAATTATTCTACTTTTAAACTTTTTTTTTGCGGTAAAAATTCATTGTTATGATTGATTTTACCACTGTGTGCATTAACTCGTTTGTCTCAATGCTCCCCTATAAAATCAAGTACTCAATGATAAAAAGAGGGGTAGGCGTTACCAAAGCTCACTAAAAGTCCAACACTCTGCGGGCCACTCAGATCGAATTCGAGTATAGGTTATTAAATGATATGTTAATTAAAATGATTGTAAAGGCCAAGGCCACATCAATCTAGCACAAATAAAACCCTACTACTACTACTACTACAATGTAATATACCTTGGAGCAAGGATTAAAATGGAAATTCCCTGTTTTTTAATTGTGCTGGTGCTGTGGGGTGTGCTCCTTTTAAGAGACCAGAGCAGCCTCCCCGAAGGAGAGCGGAGGACCCTCACATCTCAGTGGTAATTTTTTTAAAATGTCCATCTCATTCCTAGTTTCAAGGTCTTATAGACCTACACCTTGAAACTAGGAACGAATTGGAGATTTTATGTCTTATGTCTTTCTCTAGGTGCTGCGGGGGGGATGCACCTTACCGGTCGCGTGGACTGACACCCCAGAGGAACGCGAAGGATCCGCCAATACGGTTTTTTAAATTT
The DNA here is from genome assembly GCA_034698605.1 of Isotoma decorata. Lineage (NCBI taxonomy): Eukaryota > Metazoa > Arthropoda > Collembola > Entomobryomorpha > Isotomidae > Isotoma > Isotoma decorata. The sequence continues at coordinate 969 of JAQGBU010001229.1, forward strand.
CTTTTTCATTGTTAGTTTCAAGGCTCGATGCACTGCAAGAGACGCTTGGAATGAACTGCATTTTAGTTTAAACGTATCTTGCAACGCAGTAGACCTGGAAGCTAGCAATAAAATGCCATCTATTGTGCTTTTGTAGGTGCTGATTTCGGAGGGAGCTATTTTGTTCCGAGAGGAAGGAACTGAAGAAAGCACGAGGAGCCGCGTAGTCTTCGTCGTAGGTTTTTATAGATTTTTTATTTCTTGCAAGAGACCTTGAAACCGAAATAAATTTCAATTGCGTTTTAAGGTCTCTTGCCACGCAGGAGACCTCGAAACAAGGATAGGAGTATACATTTTATTCTGTATAGATGCTGCAGAGGAGGTCATCTACCGTTTTATTAGAAACCGGCAGTCGAGAAGGGAGGACGACGTTTTGTTTTCCAATGGTAGTTGTTTAAAATATGTTCACATTTCATAACAACTTCCCAGGTCTCTTGGAATGCGCATTCCAAGAGAACCGGAAAGTAGTGATGAAATGTCTTACTTGTTTCGTTTTTAGATCCTGGCAGGGATTGGGGCTCGCGCTGGCAAAGAGACAGAGGGTGGAGCAGGAGAGACGAGGACTCAAGTTCCCGTGAGTATTGTATACATTCTGATTTCGTTCCTAGTTTCAAGGTCTTTTGCAATGCAGGAGAACTTTAAACTAGGAATGAAAATAATTTTATAGGTTATCATCCCGAAAGCTGACATGTAAAGAGCTAAGCTCCTAAAACTGTACCAAACCAGAGGGAACGTCGTGGGCTGTCCAGGAGACATTGGAGGAGTCAGACGGCTTCCCTCATTCTTCGCTCAGCCTTTTTTACTTCGTCCTTTTTTTGTCATCCTTTTTATTATCTTATTGTTCTTTCGGTAACCGCAATTGAACACAAAAAAATTGTTATAGGGTCTCTTTTGTATTGTTTCGTAAGTAATTATACCGAATTTTTGCATTTAAACTTATATAACCTTTAAAAAACAATAATTCAAAACAAAATACTGTACATTATAGTATTTTTAGGCTTTTATTTATTGCTCAGTCAGGCCAAATTAAATTACCGCCACAGATAATTGATTGGGTTGAAATAAATTTACCAAAGGGGGTTTCTATTATAACATTGGACCTCATTACACATGTTATTTAAAACCTTTGATGACAAATATAAATGCTTGATTTTTTATTTTTATTTTTAAGGTGTGTATTTATCTTCAAGATCACCAAGGAATGCATTGATTTGGGTTCTCGTCCAGCTTCATCCGAACTTCTGATTTTTTGTTAGGTTTTCGTGTTGTATAATACTGAAAAATTTAGACCAGATAGCCTTGGCTGGGTGGTCAAGGCGGAGGACTGTATGAATAGGGCTCTGGGTTCAATTCCCAGGGCTGGTAGATGGTTTTTCCCTCAACAACGTGAGGTTTTTCAATTAACAACAGTTCGCCTGGTGTGAGTTGTGGGATCTGTACGGGAGGGCCTGGATCTCATACCCATAGTTTAGGTTGCCCACTAAGGACAACCGCCAGTAACGAGGTTTGGCAGAAAGAAAATGCACTTATTAAAGCTACGAATTAAGACCAAATAAACCATTACAAATGGATGTAAGAAAGTATCGTTAGATTATCTTTATGAAATTGAAAACGTTGTGTTGAACGTTTGAAAGCGACGATCATGGTGTTCATCTGTTCAGAAAAATTGTTTTGTGGAAAAAATTTGGAGGTTGAAGAGACATTAAATCCGTTTTCTTGAATGAGAGACCAGGGCAGTATGCAACATGTTTCCATAAAAATATGTCACATTTTTTTGTGTTTTTTATATTTAAAATTGGGGGTGGGGCCGATTCGGCCCATCTTCGAACTTGAACCGTTTTTTGACCCTGCGAACCCATTTCTGAAAACAGAACTTGAAAATGTCGACCCTGTCGAAAGTTATTTGAGTCCAGACAGACATCGTCAGACATCCTAAGACATCGTCAGACATCGGACACCATGAACGTTCACATAAAGTATCTAACGATACTTAATAAAGTGGCAGTCTAGTAAAACCCTAAGGTATATCTGGATTATAAACTCCACCATTTTTTTTAATAATGGAAAACTTTATGAATTTGATTTTATGATTGAAAAATAATTCCACTGTATTACTGAGCTGATACCAATAAGTATATTATTATTCCTAATATACTAGAAATAGTATGGCAACCTTAGCATCGCAACTTGCCAACGATACGAAACATTTTATATCGTTATTTGTTAAATTTGCCAAAAAAAAGCCAATATACTGTTATTCCTAAGGTAATACCAATAAGTTTATTATTATTTCTAATGTACTACCAATAAGTATATTATTATTCCTAATATGATACAAATAATAATATTATTATTCCTAATATACTACAAATAATAATATTATTATTCGTAATATACTACGATCCGAAGACGGACAATGTAGATCAATTTATTATTTATCTCATCTGTTTTTCAAAGGTTTTTAAATTGCCATACAGAATATGAATTAGTAGCAAAATTACCTGGGCTTGGAATATCCCCTTAACTGAAGTCCACGCAAGAGTTTCCATCTTACAAATTATCTGAGATTATATGATTATATGATGAGACATTTCATATTCATGTAGTCGGCTTGAGATTATTCTGCCCTTTGACGTTCTCCGAAATGATTAGGTCGACCATTGTAAGTTGTATAGAATTTGGGATGGGGACGAAGGAATCCTTTTTCTTTTAAAAGGAAATTATGTAGTATTTTCAATGGGAATTGCCGATTAATTGAAGATGTTTTAAAACGTTTAAAAATGTGTAAAATTTCTTCCAAAATCGGCCTTATTGGTTACATTGCTAATTTTATTGAACAAACAGTATCTATGTTTCGTATTTCGTTATCAACGGACACCCTACCTAATGATGATTCAGAGATGATTGATTTCGATTTAGAAAACAATTCCAAAATGAAATAGGCCGTGAGACCACAAGCATAAAAATACAAACTGATCCAACTTCCGACGGATTCGTTTAATTTAACACGACCAACCTAAACATAGATCTTTCCAAGTATCTAGAAAATATAACAAGTTCTTACGGTGGGAATGATGAAGCTCAGAACCCTTTATCTTTCGTTCAGGTTGCGAAACTCATTAATTTAATGTGCTTGAATAGATTACCTCCTTACATGAAAAAGCATTTGACACTACGTGCAGTTGAAATAAGTATACAACCTATAATCATTTGTCAAGGTTTCATGTTCGAACCTATACCAAGCTTAAATTTGCAGTGATGGTTTCGCACTCTTCGTTGTGATTTCATTGCAATTATTATATCAGTGTGAATTCCAGACCGGTCATCTACGCAACCTATTTTTTAGCTACAAATTATCATATTAAGACTTTTCTGTTTCCTCAGAATTTTGTTCGTTGGAAAATTACATTTGCGTAAATCATAATGGTTAAACAAATGTTTTGCCCATATGAGACGCTAAAGGTTACGTTTGGTAGCACTGAGACGCAATTTAAAGCGTTTATTAATTATTCACTTATTAACTGTTTAGTTTAATTTAATGTGGTTCAGGATAGACAAAGTGATGGTTCCTTTAAGACGATTCGTTAATTGTAATGTCTTTTTTATAATTCTATTTTGTTGTTTATGAAATTGAAATTTGCCATATACAGCCTCAATTTGCCAAATTTGCTAAATTTAATTTCACTTGTTTATTTTGTTATTTAATTTAATTGAAGGCGAGCAAGATCTGGAGTTTGCTAAAATCGGACCAGATGTGGATTCGGGTAACCAAGCGTCTCGTGACGCTTTCGAGGCGAAATTAAAAGCGGAAGCTGATGCTGCTTATGAACAAGAAGAAAAAGCTCAGGCAGCTGTAATAGAAGCTGTTAAAAGGTTACAATAGGAGGCCGAAGAAAAAGCAAAGATTGCCAGAAATGAAGTGGAGAGGATTGCAAATGAGAATATACGCAAGGACGCCGAAGAAAAAGAAAATATTGTCAGAATTGAAGAGGACAGGATTTCGAATGAGAAGAAACGCAAGGAGGGTGACGAACTGGAGACCAAAGAGAACGAAAGAAGATGTACAGAAAATTAACAGAAGAAGAGGATGACAAGGGCTGATAGAGTGGCGGCCTTAACGAAATGGCCTTGACGAAAGAAATCCATCGACTTACAAAAGAACGGGGTGACGCTAGACGAGAGAGAGATGAAGCTAGAAAGCAAAAAGAGAAATGTCAAAGGATACTGGATGCCGCGAGAAAGGATGCAGCGCACTTTCGGAAAAGAAAGGAGTCCTTACAGTACGAGCTAGAGAAGGAAAGTGGGAAGAGAATGATTCAGGAGCCAATGAAAAAATAGAGAGGATTTCAACAAGATGAGCAAAAATGCGACATTTGTGGTAAGAAAAATACAGTTTTCTTTCATATAATTAAGTAATAAGGAAAATATAATTATATTAAGAAAAATATTATTTTTTATTTCGGTTACACACGGTGACGTGACATTAACTTTTAATTTTACGCAGATAGAGTTTTCAAGGATAAGTACATCCTTAGCGGCCATAAAAACGAAGTTCACCGGATAGGACAATTACTACTTTGTGCGCATAGCAACAAAGCGTATCCAAAGGATTACATATCAGGAAAATCCGTTGCCGGAACCAGTAATTCCTGTTGCTCTAAATTCATAATTATTATATAAATTATTATATCATAAGATTGTTATGAACACACATGTTTTAAAAAAAATTTGAATGAATTATACACCCAACTTAATTCTTACTTTAAAAGACGGCGCTCATTTTTTAATAAATCATAGTCTATCAAGTTCACAATTTTTAATTTGTACGTAATGATTAGTAGTATCTGCCTGAATTGACAAAAGAATTATTTGGTACGCTGATCAGTAAACCGGGACAGTATCTACCTTCTGACAGAGAATAAAAATATCGTTAAAAATTGTCGCGCCTTCATGGACTAAATCTTTGTTACAAATAAGTATAAAGTGACATGAAATGAGTGAGTTTGGCAATAAATATTGTATTTCCGTTATGTATATCATGTGCATATATTTAGCCTTTGCTCGGTTCGAATCGGTAAAGTTTAAAAGTCAAGCAATTTTGAGTCGGGTGTATTCAAGGGGTGTTGTTTGTAATGAATATTTTGTTTTGGTTATTTATGTCATGAAGATATGTTTAGGCTTTTGTCCGGATCGAATCGGTAAAGTCTTAATGTTTAGCAATTTCGATTTATGTGTGGTCACGGGGGTGCGGTCGGTTTTAAAACTTGTTTTAGTGTTTTATTGAGTTTGCTCACATTTAATATTGTTTTAACAATTAATTGTAAACGAATTCAAAATTACCGTATATTTCGTCGACCTGTGACATGTTTTAGAAAATCATTTAACTTGAATTTTAAAAACTTAAGCTTCAATATATAGAGAACTGAGATTTTTTTACTAACTCCCACATTTATTATACATTTTTTTTTGATGCAACTGGATAGCCTCGTTCATAAATTCAGTAGCAGTATTGATGTACTTGGATGTGATAAATAGGTTATGTAGTATATGCATGAACTGACTAAATAATTAATACGGGCACAGCATTTATGTTCTGGTAGAGATTATCACTATTTTTGAAATATTTCGCATCTTCATTGTCGAAATGTTTATTATACCTTTGAATTGTATGGAAATGAATTTATCTATATATAGATGAGAAAAAATTATGGCCTTTAATTATTCCAGTAAATTTATTCTCAAAATCAAAATACTCCACATGCTTTATGAACACTTAATTTGACCCAAATGGTCTTTGTCTTCCTTTATGTTCTTTTATGTTCCTCCCAAAAACGGATTGAAGGACGTTGTTGGATTTTTATTTGTATGATCCGCGAGCCATCTGGTGCTCTAAATTGTTACGGCATTCAGAAAATAGAATTAAAAGACGGAAATCAACGGCGAATGTTTTTCAATGAAACCATGAAGGTGGGGCCATTTGTTTGTATATGGGGCAATTAGTTGTATCTGGATGCCAATCTGGATGGCATTGATCATGAATTTAGTAATAGTAAATTTTTGCTCATATGTTCGGTAAAATCCACGAGTAGTATAAAAAATTATAAATAACTATGAATTTATTGATGTATATAATGGTCTATTTTCATGTGCGTTATTAAAAAAATTTTCTACGACAATTCTGAATGGAGAATACGTTTTACAACAGTAAGTTTAAAATTAGAATTTAATTAGCGGCATAGGAATACTTATGAACTGTATTTAGATTTTACAGACTGCTGATGAAGTGGTTTGCACTTTAAGTGGAACCAAACTCGGCATTCTGAATCTTGGTACAATTACATAATACACTACTAATAGACGGTATACGCATTTTTAGACTTTAAATTGAGTTATCTGTACCAGGTCCTTCTACAAACTCCGCTATGAATTACTTACCAATCGATTTGGAGGCGATTTAGCAAACTATGTCATTCCAGAAGTGTAGGTGCGAAAAGGATATGCAAACACAATCCAGTACCTTTAATTGCAAGTAAGGATATTCTTAAATATTGTATTTAATCCCTATTCAAACTAAATAATATTGTTACATAATGTATTAACCTTTTGGCAGAAATGGGATGGATTTGAAGAACGATCTGGGAAACGTACTCAGATTAGCAAACGAATGGAAGAAGAGTCATTCTTTCAATGAAGAAATATGAAAATAGGGAAAGGTTGGAAACATGCCTTTGAGGTCGCTAATGTCGAACAAACTTGAACTTTCTTTCATGTCTTGATAAAAGTCAAAGCATGTTTTAGCGCGAGCTGCATACATTTTCTGTTTGACCGCTCCAAACGAAATAATGACGGAGCTGGGAAACTCACCTTTCATTTTTCCAACGACTTTCTTGTTTGTTTTGTTGGATCCATAAAGTCTCCCAACATGCCTTTGAGGTCGCTAATATCGTAAAAACTTGAACTTGTTTCATGTCTTGAACAAAAGTCAAAGTCTTGCGGTCCTGTTTTGAAGTAGACTAGTGAATCTGTGTCGGTGTAGGCCACGCGCGCCCTTGCGACATATTTTGGAAACATATACCCATAGTGGAAATCGTATAGGAAACATTTTGATATGTCAAGTACTGATAATCTAACGGAAATTGGTCTATCTATGTACACAGATGCGTTTTTCTTAACTGCCAAGTAGACTTCACTTTTTTTCATTGTTGACGGTCATAATTCGTTCAAACGTTGGCTTATTGATGTAACGTAACTTAATTCTTCATCTTTTCGTACGACTACAATAGATTTTGTTTTGCGTTTCCGTTCACATTATTTACCAAAAGCCCTATTTTTAAGTCTTTTTCATAATCCGAGGTTGCTGCTGTTCTTTTATTGGTGTTGAACGTAATGTACGGTCTTTCGCCAAACTTCATTTCTATATGAATGGCGTCAATTTTCAGTCTTAACTATAAATACATTTGTAAATTACGATAATGGGTCAAGCAGTTCTTTTTGGGACAAAGATCGGCAACCAGTTTCGTAATTCTAAAATATACGATACTAATCTCCAAGTTATCTTGCTGCTGTTGTTGATGAGGACTGAGTTCCCCTGGAACTACTGGTATTTTGACTGGAGGAGGTGGAAAATCATTTAAACTGTGATGTATATCTTCAGGAACACTAAGGTCAACCTCAAAAAAGTAGCCTGTGGATGATGTATCTGTTAAAGTTGATAAAAACTGAACTTGATTTGGTCAAGTTCTTCCCCTTGTACCCAGTGAAAATCATTTTCAGGAACGTGTGACATCATTGCAGCACCATACGAGTTGTTCATATCCAAGTATTAGATAAAACTGTTTTCGCGGTCGGGCTTATACAGCTCTCCCATATATTTGTTCTTTGCAGGAGCTGATCGAATACCTCCAACTCCACAATATCCACCACGGATGGCAATTCAAGCCAAACATGCATGGTGGTGTCACCTATATATTCGTATTTAACATCTCCCATCATGCCAACGGCATTAAAACACACCATTGGTAAACTTAAATAGTGACACAAGTCAAGTCCTTACGAGTCCCATAGTAGCTGACGTGTTTTTTCCATGCAGTCAGCCAGCAAAGTCACATCCAGCTCTACGTGAAGATCATGCCATTTCCCGAGATTTGTTATACTAAAGCTGTTCCATACTTTGTGAGCGTGATCGTAAATCTACAGATCTATTGGCCCTTTACCTAGGTCATTGTAAAACTCTTTACTCTCAGGAAGTTTTGTTTTCTGAATCCATCAACACTATCCATGTATGAGTATGCGGACGCGCCTTTTAAAAAAAGTAAATTAACATATCCTCGTCTTTCAAAAGTCGTCTTTGTTATTTTAAAATCTTGTGCGCCGCTAACGTAGAAACAAAATTGCCTAAAGATATTGTATTGAAGTTATAGCAATCCAAAAATCTTAAACTGTTGTTGATGGTGAACCTCGTGAACTTTTCACTTGAACTTGCAATTATGTCAATATATTTTATTGCTTCCGCAGAAAAAGTTAGAATTATAAAATGTGAGTCGTAATTTTTTAGACTTTGCATAAACACAGGCAAACAGAACGGTAACCTATCCAAGTTGTTGCACCCGTCGTGTGAAATGCCCACAAAGTTACCAGTTACTTGGCGATGATGAAACACAATATAGAAATACCTATCGTACTTTTGCTTGCGAAAGTAACACGGGTCCAATTAGCTTCTGTCGCCGCAAAAGGATCCTTGAGTCTTCTTTTTAGCTGAAAATCGATTCGCATACTTTTGCGACTTTTTTCTTGAAATAAATTTGCTTGGTCTTGACGGATATCTGAATCAGCAACCAACTCTACATTAAACTTCTTGACAACCTCTGCATTTGAATCAGTGACAGGGTAAACTTTCTTAGCGACTACTTCACCGGTCCAATCGACACATATCCAGGTATATCCACATGTGACAAGATATTAAAGGACTTCTCGTTGTGGATTTATAAAAATTTCCTGCAGTAGGCTACGTCTTCTTAAAACCCTTTCAAAGTCTGCATAATATCTAAATGGAACTTAAATCATACGATTATACTTATAAAACTTGTAATGACTTTGCTGAGGAAAAACTGTTTTCTGCATTTCTAACGCAACACAAAACTTGATTTTCATTCAGTTGAATTTGGATCATTTTTACTGTAAGGTGAGTTACGTCAAGGTATGGGATGAAATAATACCATGATAAGTAAATGAGCAAGATCGGTAAGAGTTATATTTGATTAGGTAAACCAAAGCTGTATTTGTTTATTGTGGATCGAATAGAAAACATTAAGACATGGCAATATTAGGAGTGATAATAGTAAGTCCTTACCTAAGTCATAAAGTGGACAGAGAGAGATAGAAAAGTGGAAAAACAGAATAGATATCTTACCGCTCAACAACAACAAGGGGAAGACAGGGACGTACGCGTAGGCATAAGTAGCTCAACAATAACTTATTTGGAAACGGGATGATCAATACTCTAGCACACTTTCCGACGGAACTTGTTGAATTCCAACAAGATGTTCAAGCAATGATACGTTGAATTGGGCCAGAAATCCTATTTTTACTTGCTGGACATAACAATATAACTTAAGTATCAAAATGAATGCATTCATATAATTCATACCAATAACCGAAAGACAATTACATACATAAGGTACTTGGCTAAGGCAAGTATCTCGGTGACTCGCCTCTTATCTATAAACAAATAACGGATATTAGAATTTACTTTTTATTACTACCAATCACAAGGAGCCACCTCGGGTTTAGGGACGCTTAAACACAAGATGAAAGGCTCCTTGGATCAGATTTTCCAAAGAGAAGAGGTTTTCTCCTCTCCCACATCAATTACTAGAACTCCGGCATACTAGTTATGGAGGTTTCCTAACTGGGATGACCCATATCAAAAGGGAAATAACTACCCGTTACAATACAAATTAAATAAACCATCGCAAATTACTTTTTGAACTTTAGAGTTTGGTTAAATTTTTTCATTTCGTCCAGCGGACATGCAGAATAAGCTGTTTCTTCATATCCCAAAACGCTGATTGCCAACTTTGGATTGTTGTTTTCAAATTTGGCAATTCTACGTTCACCCATTGGAAAGGACGTTACATCTTAATTCACTTGATTCACAAACGGCTTGTAGGATGACACAAGTTTGTTACTTCTGATTTAATTGTAATTTGCTCAAAGCTGGAGGCCCGTGTCAGCGTATGTGTTGATGAATAAAAGGTGGGGTCTGGATCTGTTTCGGAATACCTCGCAAGTTTCGTGCCTTCTACTTTCAGTTTATAAAAGTTGCATGTTATCTTTGTAAATCACTTGATGCACTTTTTATCTCTAACTTGTTGATGAATCAAAGTAAGTATTTCAGCTTTCAGTTCGTTAATTATCTATCCGATGTCATTGTATGTTGTACCAGTCAAATCAACATAATGAGACTGGTACAGCCATAATGCGTCCGTTTGCAAGCGGGGTTGACCTTCACCATGTTGTTGAGGTGGTATTTGGCTTAGCCGTTGATCATCATATTCGTTATTATGCATTGTTTGCATATGAAAGTCAAACAATGCACCAGTGCGGAACTTTTAATTGCAGTAGGCACATGTGAGATCCATGTACCTATGTAATAGAATTTTTGATCTCTTGACCTGGCTAGTTTCTTCTACTTCTTCCTTTTCAGTTCGCTTCCTTTCATTAAGCTGGTGTGGATGTTGAGCCAAGTCTTGAAAAAAAACTGCAGCAGCTGGACATGTTGTTGGTCAGTGTGAACTTTGACACAAGAACCAGTTTGTATCGGGAACTTGTTGGCAAACAGAACAGTTTCATTCATCGTTTACTACATCTTGTACTGCAGGACACACAGTATAGCAATGATTTAAACCACACATTGCACGAATGTCCCTATGCACTGGTTTGCATGAGCGACATCTAGAATGTTCTGCGATGGGTTTTGGGAAGTCTTTAAAATTGAACTCTTAAATAATGAAACTAGGCTTACGATTTCAGGTACGTTTGCCATTCGTAACCTCTTAGCACAGTTTACGCTTTCTAAGATTATTTTTTAAAAAATAGCTTAAATTTGCATGACCGGTAGGGGTTTTAAGCTACCACGGGTCTTTCAGTTGACCAACACTGCCCATCTTCGAACTTGGTTCTTGATCTTGCCCAATACAGGCATGGTCAAAATTTTATGCAAATCGGTCAAAACCGTCTTAATTTATTGTCAGACAGACGGACAGACAGACAGAGAGACATACAAATCTCATTAGCCCCGAGGCTCGGGCTAAAAACTTAATAACATGAAATTCTCAGACATTTTTTTGGACATGCCATGCCTTTTTGCTTTGCCATGCCGGTTTCCGCATTTGTATTTATTTTTCGATATCTATGTTGAGTACCATAAATTAATTATTTATTAGATCAATCCCTAAATCATATTCAACTTCGCAATAGATTCTTCCTACAGGGTTGTTAGACGTTTTGTTAGCTAGTAACAGAGTCCTTTTACATTAGTTTATACAAATATACCAAAGGTTTTGGAAAATTATTTCATTTCATTAAGATATTAAGTTATTATTTTCATCGATTTAAGGACTGTCTGGTGTCAGGCATTTAAGTAAAAACATATTGTAGCAGAGGCGTACCCAGATTCGACCCTTGGGTGGGCTGGACATTGAGTAGATAGTATGTATATATTAACATTTTTGTGTGCCGCCAAATTTGATATAACCAAAACATTTACAACAAAAATTAGCCAGTGAATGAGAACAGTTTTATCCCAAAATTACCAAAAAATTTTGTCAAGCAAAACAAAATAAAAAAAAATTCATTTTTTAACAACATTTTCAACACAAAGATACTACATGGATATATTGTCACGTTATAGATATTAGGTATTGAATTAGTCATAAGTTTATCTACTTGTTATTCTTTATGAAAATACATTGTAATAACTAGACGTCATAAATCTAATGCCATGTTAGGTTATTTTACATTAGCTTCATTCTTTATTATCACGTTTGCCTTAGTCTGTAGTTTTTGTCCAAACTCAGCATGACACCAAAACAACTTTTAACAAAATAATACTTATGTTATGTAGATTTAATGAAAAGTCAAGTTGTACTTTCAACTTTGCCAAATTCTATTTTAACCAAAATTAGCAAAATGTAATCTTAAAGCTTACAGCAACACTTATTATTGTTCATAGTTCATATTATTGTTCAAGTTTTGTATAAATACTAGATAAATGCTTGAATAAAAAGCAGTTGAGAGTTGTATTTGATGCTTTCTACTGATATTTTATTTTCCTACTGAACTCGTCACATGGTTCCCCGAGTATAGGAAATTTTACGTATCAGAAACCTTTCCAACATTTTAAGAAACTTAAAACATAAGGTAATTGAATTACATAAATTTCAGAACTTCTCTCAACTCCCGCCGTATTGCTGCTTCGGGAATTTTGGTGTATTTTTTTCATAGGTCCAGAAGTGAGTATCTACCACCTTTGCAGCTTTTTTCACAGAGACAAGAAACTTTGGTTTCGAATCTGTTTATATAAATGATCAGGAACTTTTGTTCCGAAGCTGGCTTAAACTAGAAATAACGAACCATCGTATTCGAATCTGTAAGCAGAGATAAGAAACTTTTTATCTCCCGGTCTAAATTTTGCAGAGACAAGAAACGTAGTTTCCAATCTGTAAAAATAAGGATAAGGAGAAAGTTTCGAATCTGAACACTCGAATTAATCCGTAGTGAATTGTTTTTGCAATTCGTATGCTACTTATTACGATAAGAGTTTGTCCTTTTTAACTCCTGTTTTGCACAGCAGATATGGATTAAAAAGCTAGTCGAAAGACTGTTGTACTGGTCAAATACGTTTTAAAAATACCAATACTGTTGTACTGGTTATACCGCTTTTTTGCAATGAGACTTTTGAACAACTGACATCACTGGATTCATCGTGGGATTTTTTTGTTTGCTAATTTCGCCACGCTTTGAGGTTACGGATACTCACTTCTCGGCCTACTTATTGGCTTTATGGATGGAAACCGTTGTTAGGACTATTTTCCTGGGTATGAAAATGTCTAACTAGCCAACTGTATAACGCAAGATTGTTAGTTCGTTTCCCGGTAATGTGTTGGGAAATATTTGAGGTATGCAACGTAAAAATAAAAAGTCAAATTAGAACTATTTTAGAATTCAATGTATTCTAAATCATTAATTATTAAGAAGATGAAATTACTCATCTCCAACTCACAAGCTATATTTCCTTAATCTATATACAATATCTTGAGGTTACTTTTCAAGATAAACTTGTGTTCAGCCCAGTGTA
>JAQGBU010001230.1:0-14357 GCA_034698605.1 Isotoma decorata
TAATTTCCCACTTTCCCAGTAATTTCCCACTTTCCCACTCTTTTTCCCATTTTCCCAGTGGGATGGGAAAATAGCCCGTGGACTGGGAAAATTACAAACTCTGATTGTAACATTGGATTTGGTAGGGTGAGGGAGGATCAGTTTCCTTCACAGCTCTTTCTTCCTATTATACCACTGCCACTGCTCCTCAGTGGCACAATTAAAAAACAGGTAAAAATAATAGAAATTAAATGCTAGATGAGTTTTTTTTAAATCCTGTATATTATATTAAATGACAAGATGGGTTGAAATGAAGATAAGCAGACAAAGATAAGTTTGTCTCTCCAATCTCTCATCATCCCAACTCTTATTCATAAAATCGTAACACTGCCCTTGTCCCTATCTTCTTGAAAAACCTCAAAAAAAAGATTCATCAATTTTACATGCCCATTACTTAAAGGATTAGAAATTGAAATGGAAGGGAGATATTGTATTTTTAGCTTGAGAGTGGAGAGGGCCTCCCCCAACACTCCTCTCTCTAACTCCTTATCTAGAGGTCACCTGTACATTTATTAGTTGGATCCAAAGGGCCTCACCCTTCCAACTCCCTACAACATTCAACCTAACCTTCATTTCATTTTTGAATTCATTTCCCTTCATAAGTACTCCCATTTCAAAACTAATGTTTTTCTGTTTTTCCAATAGCTACTCCAATCCACAATGTCACATTCCCTACTTTTAGTCTAAAATCTAATTTTAGCAGTATAGTTTGAGACTTCTCTCACAGTCTCATCAATTTTTAAGCAAGGAATTATGCCTACAAGTTTAACAGATTGACAAATGTATTATAATGTGACAGGAACCCTTAAGGGGCACCACCTATTTAGATAGAATGGGCACTTGCTGCCCCCACAGACATTCTAATGTACTCCTCATCCATCACAAATATGCACTGTATAGGGAAGTGAAAGTGAAGAAAGTGCCACTCCTCCCCCTAATACAACCTCCTTTTCACATCAACCATCCTTCATTGATATGAGAAATATACAAGGCAACATGCTAATATGAGGCCCGTGGACCCTAATTGTTTCAAAGCATGGGGAGATAGGGCTTTAAACATTCAAGGGATAGGGAACTAAGGATTCAATAGCATTCCATAATATTCCATCCTATAGGGTACACCTTAATAACTAAAGTTAAATAACCTTGACAAGTGAGCTCATTGATGGACACTTGAGTAAAGGAACTTCCATAGACATCCGGAGGATATTGGCATTTGGGTGAGAGGTGATGAGTAGCAGTGGGTGTGGTCATGGCTTGAGTCTCTCGATGTCGCCCTCTCCCTTTAGCCCCTCCCCCCACCACATGGGGGGAGGAGCTCAGTTTACTATGAAGCCATTGAACATGACAATCACAGATAAGTGTCGTTACATTGTCCATGATGAGATTGAGATGAGGGAAATATTGGAATGTGCTTGGAGAGAGAGATCGAATGGGATTTGATGACAGGGTTAGACTCCTAAGGGACTCTAAGCCCTTTAAAGCTGAGGGATGAAGGGTTTCCAACTTGTTCCAACCCACATTGAGAATTTCACATGAAGAAAGTCCTTGAAAAGGGGCCTCCATATCTTCCAATGCCCATGAGATCTCATTAAAGCTCAAGTCCCTGCAACCAAAAACCATCCGTTTTCATACATTATTGGGAAAGGGACCTTAAAGGGACCTTAAAGGGCCCTCTTCTAGCCCAGCCCAGCCACTTACAAAAGTTTCAGTTTATCCAAAGGAAGAAATGCTTGGGCTTCTAGGGAAGTGATGTGATTATGACTTAGGAGAAAGTGCGTGAGATGAGAGAGGCTCTTAAGGGTCCCCACTCCAACCCTTTTCAATCCATTCCAACTCAAGTCTCTGTAATCAAAAACAAAAACATGATTCATTTTAGTTTCAAATAAATAGAAAATAAAGTTCAATAATTGCCCTTATGATAGTGGTAAGGTGAAAGGAGCCTGCATTGCATAGGGCTCCACCTCAATCTTCCTCGTACACAACCTCCCATCCTATTTTTACTCATTTTAATTAGGTAGATGTTATTAGAAGCATTAACGGGCACACCCCTTCCTTTCCTTTCTATTCCTAAGATGGGGGTGTGTGCAATTGGGACATGGAATGAGAGGATGATTGCAGAAATTAAGTCAAGTTCTTTCTAGAGGAAACTGCTTTTCATACGTGTAAATACTAGAGTCCAGGAGCATCTCAAAGATGTGCAACAAAGGTTATCCAATGCCGATGAGCAATGGATTTTCCATATTCTATTGACACAATTAAAAGTATGAAATAGGGGGGACTCCTTATCCTTCATTAGGAAGTGAAGGGTCCCTTTTCCCTCCAAGGCTCACATAGACCCTTCTTCTTCTCCACAGACTTTCACAAATCAAGAGTTTTGAAAAACATTCTCATTTTTTAAACCTCCCTAGAATTGGATTAGGTTGAGGAGGCAAGGGCGCATATGAGAGGAAACATTTTTTCCCCATCTCCTGTCCACATTTGGAGTTGAGCTGTAGCCTTGTTTCCTTCATATATCCTCTATCTAAATAACAAGATTGGAATTTCTTGACTGACATATATAGAACAATAATAGGACTCATTTTTGTCTGGACTTTTAAAGTCCAAGTGAGATGTGGAAGGACCTACGACAACTTCATTCTTCTCTATTTTTCATAAACCTCCGTCGTTAAAAAAATATTTTTATTCCAGTCTTCCTAATGTTTTCCTTCATTTTTTGACACATGGTAGATAGTAGATGAAAATCCCATAAAGTTAAGGATAAGTAGGAGGGATGACATTTATTAGCCATATTTATAAGCCCTTTGGAAGTATTAAGATTGGCGAAGGGCAAATATGGTGGGCTTTTCTGTACTGGGCAAGTGCCTAGGGAGCTAATTTTATTAGATTCCTATATTCATACGATAAGAATATAGGTACGTAGATTTACATAAGGTTTCCCATCTACTTTTCCCCGTTTTAGCCCATGATGGGCACCTATAAGCGTTTGTCATCCTTCCACTCAACAGCACTTGGCACTCCATTTTGGAACCAACACCTTAACTCTATAATTCTGTGAGTATGGCTAACCCTGTGCTGGGATAAACAGGGGGGGGATAAGTGGCCATTCCATTCCTGTCCACTTGTGTCATTGTGTGGGGGAGGTCCACACCCATGCCCATAATTCCCACCTCTCTTTCAGTCAAATTCCTTTTAGTTGGGCATAATATTGTTCATTTCCTCCCTCCCTTTTATTCTTCTCTTAGGAGGGATGGTACTGAAGAGGTTCTCTTAAGGTTAGACCAGGATGACCACCCCCTCCCCCCACAACTCATCCAATTCCTATTTTATTATGAACCTCCCTTTAACATCCCTCTCCAACCTTCCTAGATTTAAAAAGAGCTTCGTTTCCTCGGCAGTCAGTGCCTTTTCATACTACCTATCGTGTAGGCAAACCCTATAGGTACCCTTCCAAAGAGAGACAGAAAATGTGATAGACAATGATTGGACATCCACCTGAGCAGCGACAGTTCAAAGTTTAAAAAACTCTTAGCTCCTTCCTCTACTATATTAATGGACTTGTGGAGAAAGGATTTCCTCCCAGGACACTTTATTTGTTTAGTTGCCCTTTCACCCCCATTTTCCACCAATAATGTCAATCTCTCATTTACTGTCTCTAGTAGGAAATCCGAATTTTTCCTTCCTCTAATTAAAATAGAGTCGTTTTGCTACTAGTGAGTGCATGTCCAAGTAATCCCTTATGTGGCCAAGTGTAGTGTTTGGTCCACTCCAAGTTATTATAATTGAGACGGATGCCTAGGAAGGAGGAACTGAGCCTTGATAGCCCCTGTGAGTGTGCGAAATGCCCGAAATAGGGACTCCAGAGCCAGTGACTAGCATGGGATCCGGGCAAAACCTAGACTCCGAAATGTAGACACAAATAACATGGACAAAAAAACATGGACAAACCAATGATAGACAACATATACATGGACAAGTAAATGTAAATGTAGACAACTCAAAGCAATTAAGAAATATACTATGTCTGCAAATTTGTCATTATCATGAATTAAAAACGTGATTTACCTATCAATAATGATTAAGATACGTAAATTATACTATCAAAAAAGCGGCTGGAGCTTTTCCTTCCTTTGTTTTTTACTTGCCATCTTTTGGCTTACCCTTCTGAGAGCTTTTGGAGAATCTGAGAAGGATAAGCCAAAGGTCAGCTACAAAAACAAGTCGTTCCTAGTACAGACAGAGATTGACCTGAGTTAAAATAGAATATTGGATTGGAGATGTGTTAATACTAACTGGACTGCACTGGCAACTCAATGTAACGGAAAGGACCAAATTGTCCGTCCACACTGCTACAACTACTAATTAAGTACTAGTGTTAAAGTAACTATTTTGAATAGGAGTTGGCATAGAGTATAATGTATGAGGTGTAATGGCACCGAGCAAGTTAACGTAACTCAAACAACCAGCCCTGCATGACCTTTAAAATTATCCGACTAGTACACTTGAAAGAAGCAATATAAATTGTGCATGAGGAACATTCGCTCCTCAACCAAGCACCGCTACAGTTAATAAGCGGAGAAAGCGCAAAAATTCTGAAATCCCTTATGAAAAAACTACTGGATCAAAAAGAATCAAAAATATTTGACTGTGATCTGATTTGGACTTCCACTTCTTGGCTTTGTAAATCTTTATGTAATGTATAATGTTATATCCCTTCAGGCAACAAAATTTCTATATTTACTTGTCCATATGTTTGTTGTCTATCATCAGTTTGTCTATATTACTCCTGTCTACCTTAGCTTTTGTCCAGGTTTTCGGTCTGTCTAGATTAATGTTGTCCATCTTATTTGTGTCTACATTTCGGAGTCTAGGTTTTGCCCTACACCCCTCCTTGTGGACTTGCAGGGGGCTCAAATACCAAGGGCTCACCTCATTTCATTCTAATAATAGGGTGTGAGTAGGTTTATATGTTGATGACGTGGTAGAGAGGACGTAAGGGGGATGAATGGGAGGGTGGAAGAGGCTGTCAACACGAGCAGTCCCAATGCTGGACCTCATCCTATCCCCCGCGGCTATTAAGCGGACAAAAGGGGAATACTAAATGACCCAATTGAGAGGGGGATGAACACTGCCCATTCTAAATAAAGAGGGTGTGCAAGATGGGATTTGAATGTATGGGTGTATGGGTCCTCTCCACCACGTCATCAACATATAAACCTACTCACACCCTATTATTAGAATGAAATGAGGTGAGCCCTTGGTATTTGAGTCCCCTGCAAGTCCACAAGGAGGACTTGAAGTACCCTGGAAGAGATGGAGGTGGGTTAACCAAGGGAAAGGTGTTGATGGAGTGCACCCACCACCCTTCATCACAGCACCCAAACCTCATAAGAGCCCCACCAACTGCTCACTTGTCTCTGACGCAATAAGCCCTTCCTTCCAGCTACTACTAAACCCCTATCACAGCTCCATTCCATTACTAATCTTGTTATACTATTAATTTCCAAAAAAAGTTCCTTAATAAATCTAATTAAGATTAAAGTAAGGGCCTCTTTTACTGAAACAGAATATGCGGTCCTCTTTTGTGCAAAAATGTGGTGGTGATCCTTTTGAAAAGGTTTCCTTGTGAATCTTTGACCTGTGTCCTTTATATTGTGAGTGGTGAGACTAGCTTAAGATAAAACGGTTTAGTCTAAAGCCTTTAAGCCAATTCTATTGATGAGGTAAGGTGTGACCTTTGTCCTTGGGCAATAACTCCTCATTCCTTACATCTAGAAATCCATGATCGATTGGAGGCTCTATCAAACTTGACTATTTTTTATTTCTTTATTTACTGAGCCCATGCAACTGGAACTACCTCCATTCCTTATTCCACACAATTTATCTTAGCAAACCAATTTAGCTAGGTTCCGGTTGGGATTGGGCACCTGACTGGGCCCATACACAACATATATACACCATTTTAAAACGCTTGAAAAACTAAAGAAGGTGGCAATCTTGTTTTATGCTAATGCAGGTATTACTACTGGGTAACAGCATCCCCTTCATTGAACTTATGCATTAGAAGTTGAGAGTGGCCGTGGCAGGGCACTCTCTCTAAAACACAGACATGGGCGTCATTCAGTCTCATCTCTAAGGAATGGCCCGAATTTGAAGCCCCGTGTATGTCTTCTATGCGGACAGCTCTTATTTACAGATCCCTTTTTAATTGCAACTGACAAATGTGCCCCTAGCCCTTCTCTTTCTCATGATGGGGAGATAAAGGTCAATCCTAGTCTCCAACAAGAGTTTACATACCTCAAGGGTATTAGAAACACTGTCTGATTTAGCTGAGGGCCCGCCTTCACATCTACCCACATGTACCCACTAGTTAGGCAAATCTCAGTCTATCCACTAAACAAATAGATAAATAGGCCCAGGCAAAGTGTGACCCTCCCAATATCTTTTCCATGTTAAAAGCCCCATCTTCCCATGTTAAACTCTTCAAATATTTCCATTTCTACACATTACTATTTCTAAAATTATTTAAATTATTGAGTTAAAAAAAGCAAGTTAGTTGGTGTAAAAATGGGGGCTTGGAGTCCTTGCCCTACACCCATTATTGAGGGCTAGTCAAATCCATCTCCTTTGTCTATGCCTGTGTAAATTAGGTCGAGGGTTACAAGAATCACCTCTTTCTGCCACACTTGACAAAAGCGGGTGTAGGGCAAAGGATAGTGGGAAGTATAGACACAAAAGGCATGGACAAAAAAGCATGGACAAATAAATCTCGACAGCTCAAAGGCTAGACATAACCAATGGTAGACAGCCGAAATTTCGACAAAAGAAAAGGTAGACAGCAAAAGCATCGACAAAAATAAAGGTAGACAACAGAAATATGGACAAATAAATATAACATGCTGATATCATGTCTTTGGATTATGGTTCATCATATCATCATGCACAAGAATCGTGATTTACCTATGCTAAATTAAGTGGTTTCATCCTACATCCTACTAGATTATTATTTGTTCATTTCTTTCACTTCCAGTAATTCTTGATTTGAATCTTTTATCTTAATTTTTGAAAGCCTTAATTTTTGAAAGTTCAAAAAGAATTGAAAATGTCTTTCACCATCTCCGAGGAAGGGTCTTAAATGGGCAAACCAAAGCTCACGTATAAAAATTAGTCCTATCTACGATATAAACAGAGAACGACACCCATTAATAGAGAATACTGGAGATGCATCATTAGCAACTGTCCTGGCCGATCAACTCAATGTGACAGAAAAACACCTGTAGTCACACAAGATCACAAGTGCTTGTATTCGGCGATGGAGTAAGTAATTGGGCATTTTAATTTCGTGGATATTTCTTAAGTAATAAGAGAAGAAAATTTATTAAAATGGATTACTTTTTTAGTATTGCGTTTGAAAAAGCGAAAGATATGCTCAAAGAAATCTCGCTCAGCAACGCCATGGCCGATCCTTCAAAAGTTATTTCTTCAGTGAAGACTAATTTCTCTAAAGAAGTTCTTTAATTCTTGCCA
This sequence comes from Isotoma decorata, assembly GCA_034698605.1. Classification (NCBI taxonomy): domain Eukaryota; kingdom Metazoa; phylum Arthropoda; class Collembola; order Entomobryomorpha; family Isotomidae; genus Isotoma; species Isotoma decorata. Next base: position 7,567 of record JAQGBU010001230.1, read on the forward strand.
CAAGATTCAACCCTAAGTAGGGACATAAGAAGGTGGAGGCAACCTAAGGGAATGAAAAATCCTTGCACAAGAGCAGAAATTTGTCTTTCAGAGATTGAAAAATCAGATCTTGAAGGAAAGTCATTTTTATATCATGATTCCGATGACGAAAGAAGGATCCTAATATTTACCAATGAAAAAAATCTTCAGGTATTTTTCTTGCATCAACGTTACTAGTATCCAAATTACCTTTATGCTAAAAAATATTACAATTTACTTAGGAATTAGCATAATGTAATGTATGGGGAATGGATGGCACTTTCGATGTTGTCCCAGCGTTATACACACAACTTCTCACTATTCATGGAATTACAAGCGATGGATGGGTATTTCCGCTTGTTTATGCACTTTTACCTGACAAACAATCATCCACTTATGCATATGTACTCCAACAAATAAGTAATAGTCGAGGCCTGCCACTTTGCCCAGACATTATCACTATGGACTTTGAGCAAGCGGAAATCAAGGCCGTGAATTGTGTTTTCCCTACAACTAAGCCCCAAGGATGCCATTTTCATTACACACAATCACTTTATCGAAATTTTACTTCTGCGATGAAGAAATCCTTTGAGACTGACGAGTCATTTGCAATTCTCATGTGAAAAGTTTTTGGATTGCCATTAGTTCATCCCTTAGATGTTCCCCGAGCATTTTGTGAGATAAGAGGAAACGCTGTGTGCAATCCACAACTTAAGCATGATGTAGATGATTTCTTTAATTATGTTTTACGAGTCTATGTTGCCACAACATTTGTTGCGCCTATTTACCCTATTACATTTTGGAACGTTTACCAAAGAGTTTTGGAAAAAGTACCGAGAACCAATAACTCTATAGAGGCTTTGAACCGAAGTATTGGTGTTCTATGTGAAAGTTCCTATCTCCCTTTGTATAGAATCATAGTACTTCTTAAAGAAGAACAGCATAGTACTGCTGTAATGATGGAAGCCCGTATTTCCGGAAGGAAGTTGAAAGCCCGGAAGTATAAGCAGGATCAACTTGATTGCAGGCTTTTTAATTTAGTCACAAAGTATAATGAATTGGAACTGAGTGACTACATCAAGGGCTTTGCTAACAATATGACTAACCAGCAAAAGAAATATCGTCGAATGACCCTAAACCCTGAAGTCACTGATCCCCAAGATATTCATGACACTGAGGAAATCAGCGAAGTTGATACGCAAACAATTAGTGTTGACCGTCATGATTTGCAGACTATCACATGTCAAACAAGCGACCTCACTTCTGAGCCCCAAACATTTGCTCCCCAACTAAGCACCGCTTCCGTTACCAAGCGAAAAAGGTCCAAAGCGTTTGAAAAAGCTGCTGGACAAAAAAAAACAAATATCTTTGACCTTACTCTTATTGGGATTTGGCTTTGTAATTTTTATCGTATCTAATGCAGACAATAAATGTCTATTTCTGTCCGTATTTCTGTTGTCTGTCTTTGGTTTTGTCTATGCTTTTGCTGTCTACCTTTTCTTTTGTCGAAATTTCGGCTGTCTACCATTGGTTTTGTCTAGCCTTTTGAGCTGTCGAGATTTATTTGTCCATGCTTTTTGTGTCTATACTTCCGTGTCTATCCTTTGCCCGGATCCCCTCAATAATGGTAAACAATGTGTACTATTTGTGTGGAAGAGAAGAAGGAAGAATTAAACCCAGTGAGTTGAACTGTAAAGGTCCAATAAATGATGAAATGTCTTAATAAGCTGGACAATTAAGAGAATGGACAAGACTGATGAAGGCATTTAGGATAGGGCTACCCTTCAAGCCATTCAAAGGATGGGGATGGATCCCCTTCCCCATCCCCTCTTAAATCACCAACAAAATACTGATTCAGATAATAGATAGACAAGTGTGAATCATCTAGGAGGACATGTGGAAACTCCATGTCATAGGTCACTGATTACCCCCTGAACAGCAAATTAGGAAGGACTCTTTATAATTTTAGTCAAGAGAGCTAATTAGGTATATTGGAATTAGATGCCCCCGGCCTATTATGGCTGTAAACTTGTTTGGAAAAATAAAAGTATGGGAATAACTTGTGGCTAAAAAGTAGTCAATAACTCCCTCTCGTCCTTTCGACATCCCTATTAAGATCCTTTTCGTGGAATTTAGTTGAATTGAATGGCTTCTGGTGCCCTAGGATGACCTCATCCAATTAATGAGACCCTCTCATTTCTCTCCTCTTCTTTGAATATTCTAATTCCTCTATTAGGAAGGAGGAAGGAAGCCACCCCCCCTCTAGCCACATTTCTTCAACTTCCTTCCCTCACTAAAGGTAAATTAAATAATGCCCCACCCTAGCTGGAGGGCTCCCCACGCACTAGGCCCTTCTTAAAACCCCTATTTTTAGATACTCGTGCATTAGCTAATTATGGTAAGCCATATAAAGGGGATAGCAAATGGAGTGGGGCAGGGACACTCGATCCTAGGTCCACCAGCCCAGGGGGAGTGGTCCATTTTGCAAAATCAACCTTCCCATTCCCCTTGGCACTCCCTCCCACATATGTAAAAACAGATTTTAATATAGTTCATCATAGGATGGAAGAACGTTCCCTTGATTGAACTTTGAGGTAATTGAGTTGACCTGCCACCCGACCCGAGTACCCTTATCCATACGAAAGCTTGAAAACCCCTTATAAAATAGTGTCACTTATTTACAGAGATTGTAGTTGAACCATGTATTCCCAGCAATTGTCTTCAATGTCTTCCAGAGCATTATGACTGAGATTAAGCGTCTTGAGAGAGCAAAGTCCGTACAACCAACGCCGCTCTACAAAACTTATTCCATTTCCATCCAAATATCTAAACAACACAAAGGATTCGTCATTTATCTCCTCACTCCTCCCCCTCATCATATCATTATAGGATTAGACAGTCGCTTACAGCGTCTCAAGCTTATCCAAACCATAGAAAGCAGCGTCCGATAAATTTCTCATCCCATTTCTACGTAAATTTAAGGAATGCAATTTCTTCAACTCTTGAAATCTCAAACTGTCCAATTGATCCAATTTATTTCTACTCAAGTCTCTGCAAAAAGGAAAACAAATGTCCCTTAAACTTAAAAATTACTCATTTGGGACTGTTAGTAAATTGAAAAGATGAGAGCCCTTAATGCATGGGCTATAGGAAGCGTAAGGAACCCTTCCACCTAATGTAGGAAGAGCCCCTTAAAAACCCCTTCACTTACAATTTGTGCAAATTGAGAGTTTTGAGAAAAAGTGTCTTTGAGACAGAGGATATTTTATTTCTGGTGAGAATTAACTCTTCTAGATGTATAAGGGAGTGAAAGGCCCCAGAGTCCAGCACTTCCAGTCCATTTCCACCCAAATTCCTGGTCAAAAAACAAAGTTAAATTCATCTTCTAAATACATTTAAATAACAATTAAGTGTAAAAGTGCTTACAAAACACGAATGGATGAATTGAGAGGGAAAGAATCATTTGAAATAGTTTGAATTCTATTTCGACTTAGATCCAACTCACGAAGCCCAACGTACGAGCCCAATGCAATTCCATCAATTGAGCTCAATCCATTACGCGATCTGAAATTAATACAAAACCATTTTGTAGAGGCTAAAAGTTATTCATTTGCCCCTCATTTCAAAAATTAAAATGCATTCCTTTTAATTGTCAATTTTTGGTTTCCTTAATTAAAAGATGGTGAACTTACAAACTGAGATAAGTAAGAGATTTGAGTTGAATGGGGCAAGATGGAATTTCAGTTAAATTGTTTCCATCCAAAGATCTGAAAATTTAGGTAAAACACAATTTTTAATTAGTCATTAAGCCATTTAATGAAGGGATGATTTTGTGGGTGTGAGGCTTTGATTGAAATGGCCTTTCACTTTCCAATAATTAAAAGTAAAATAAATAAAAAATAAAAGTCTTACAAAACGGCAAGCTGTTTGAGGCGTGCAATTGATTTTGGTTGAATCGTTCGAATCTCGTTGTTACTCACATTTCTACATCAATCAAGCAAACAAACAAAAATAACTTAATCAAATTAACTTATTTTAAGCAAATAGAGAGCCAGAAATGCATATAAAAACATTAAATAACTTTATTCTTCCCAAAAATAATGCAAAATAAAGTTAGAGTCTCAATTTTTTTATTTTTGCAATTAGCAAAGATGGTTTTATATTTCCTAAACGGGAATTCAGAATCCAGCCATAACTCTCTATCTTATCTATGGCAAAAGTTCCTATCTCCCTATGTTAAACTGGCTTCTAAAACTCCTTTGAAAGAGTTAGCCTGATCCCTAATGGGATTCTGAATGCATTTGTATAAAATAATAACTTTTTCAACCCCCGTCACAATCACTTTCCAAAGGAAATTATAAAAAGGGTGGAGAGGTCATTTCAGGTGATTTGAGGTCATTCTGAATGAAAGGAAAGGAAATTGCGACGCTTTTTATTTTTTAAAGGGAGTCTCATCCATTAATTCCAGTCTAGAGTAAAGAAATGCCAGAATCATTCATTTCCTATAAAAAAGTAAACTTTTGTGGACAAGGACTAGAAAGTGGTTGAAAGGGGGCTTAAAGGGTTCAAAGGCTAAAAGGTATAGATTTTTATAATTTGGCCATTTCATAAAAAGAAAGGAACCTTTTATTTGGTAAACCAAACTTTGAGTAGAAAGAGTTAAATATTTGAAGAGTCTATTTCTTTTGGATAATGATGATAATATTGATTAAATAATAAATGGAGTCTGTATGGATAAAGAGAAATTGCTAGCACATTGTCTAACTTCTTTAATCCACGCTTAATTGAATAATAAAAGAAAGGGAATAAATGGGAAGACATTGATTAGCTAACTCTAATCATTATTAAATATAATTAAACAAAATGAATCAATTATTCCATTTCCCCTGCCTAATACTGGCCATTATGGAGAGACCCAAATGGCACACTCATCACTAAAGTGGTATTTACTCTTTGGCTGATGGACACAAAATGCAACTTAATTGAATTGGCCAATTGTCTAAAAGTAGACACGTGCTGAATTATGGGAAACCTAATTGGGCTTATTAAGTGAACTCGGCCCTTCTCAAAGGCTCCCCTCCACCTTCAATCCAAATACAAATCTCTCAAAGTAATTCAATCAAAAGGGATTTTATTTTATATCAACTTGATTAGATGTCAATTATAGAATAAGCCCCCTATTAGTTACCTCTACTTTTAATTGAAACAATTATTGGAGAAAATACAATGGTGCTGGAATTCTTGGGTTTTAACAAATAATTCCCCCAGGGAGCACAATTAACATCTTCTTGGGTGCTGATTTAGGGTTATGGGATGAGCGCAAGTAAATGATAATTAAATAGAAAAGATAATTGTGAAATGGTTATAAGCTTACAGTTTTTGAATCCATGTTGGAAGATTGTGAGGCAGGGTGAATAGTCCCCTTCGTCTACAATCGAAATAAGTGTCTAAACAATCACAAGAAGGATGACAAAGGGGCGAATGAGAAGAAAAAGAGGGGTCACTTGAAGTGTCACTTGAAGTACTCGTGAAAGAGGGTTCCCCTGAGGCCCCAATCCCCCCTCCACTTATCTCTCCTACAACTAAGAAGAAAAGGGTGAGAGCCACTCCCACCCCACCCCTCAATGAACTCATTCCCTTCCTCATTTAGATATTTATCCTTTTAGCAAAAGTCACTCCTCCTCCCCCTCCAACGCCCCACCCCCTTCCATTACAATTAACAAAAACATTTATACTTTTAACTTTATTTTTTATCCAACTCTTGGCACTTGACACTTTTAACACTTTTTAATGAGAGATTGTAAAGGGATGAGGAGTTGGGAGCCTCCGTCTTTAAGTCCCATCGTCCCTTCATTTTTAAAACCCTTCTCTCATATTCCCTTCTCTCTCATAACCCTCAACAAAGTGATCTTGCATTAACAGTTTCAAAAAATGTTGAACAAGTTACTTAACCCTTCCTTTCAAGCTATTCGGATGACTAGCTACGAGGATGCAATTTTGATGGATTTAACTAAAGTTTTTTAAATGCCTTTTAATAATAAATTAGTTGTTTTTATTTGGGTTTTGACTGATTGAGATGGTAAGTAAATGCGTTGTCTAAGAATGTGTAAAAAGATGATTTTTGTTGATGAAGTTAATTTTGTTTATTTTGAAGTAATAAGGGTTAGTATAGGGTTTCTTCCGTCTTGTTGGTCTTCTGTTGGCAGTCCAAGATTCTAGTGTGAAGGAAAGAGCAGATGCATAGGGACAAAAGAAATAAATATTATCCTGATGGATTCAACTTGAAGAATAAGAAGAATAAGAATAAGAAGAATAGGTTGGAATTTGACTACCCACTGGGCATCTTCAACCCTCCACAACAAAACTCACCCTCACAACTTCAACATACAGTCAAATCCACATCAAACACCAAATACACACCGTATTCATTTATCCATTTACAAAAAACCCAAATATACCTTTTTTTTATTACTTTAAAAAATGTTTTAAAACGTTCAAAACCCTGAGAATCATTTCATTTTCATCATAAAACTAAATGCATCCTAAATTTTAAAAAGTTAAAAGGGTCACTTTTCCAAGTTCAATTATTTTAAAAGAAATATCCCGAGTAGAATCAGTAGAATGTTGATGTTTTAGAGAATTTTGAATAGATTTTAGAGGCCTTTATTATGGGAGGGTTGACTAAAATATACAGATTACCGTAAAACAAGATTTAGAACCCCCCCCCCCCGGTTTAGAGCCTCCCTAAATAACTCCCCAGGTGTAGCAACTGG
>JAQGBU010001231.1:0-14355 GCA_034698605.1 Isotoma decorata
TGACAATTAAGAACATTACATTACTTCCCTTTGTACATAGTAAGCTTGACAGGTTAAAATAATGATAAATTATCAAACATCCTTTCAATTTTTAACCTAATTAATTGAATAACGAATTGGGTGACCATCTATCATAAAGAAAATACCAAAACAGTTGAAGCCACATTCTTTGCTAAATACAATACTATGAAAGTCGAACACAATAAGTTTAACACAGAATATGCAGTAGTATTACATTACATTTATAACAGTTGATATTTGATACATTTTTGATATTTATGTATATTTGATTTTTGATACTCGAAATAATTTTACTTATTGTGACCCATAGAAGCTTTTTAAGTTTGCTGTTAAAGTTTAGAGTTAGGGATGGATTATCGCCATAAATGATTTTAATGAAATGCAGAAATGCAATCGATACCATTACATACCTGGAAAATGGAAATCCAAAATCCTCGAAAACTGCACTCGACAACTCAACTCAAGTACAATCAACACACATGAATCCTAAACACACAAAAAGATCAGATCTCATCGCTTTCTACAATAATGTTATATACATGTTTCGAATAATATTATATTTTAATAGAATCCTGTAAATCCTTAATTGTTCAGTTTAGTAATAATCAAGAAAACCCAAACTTTAGGACCTGATGATGTTGAGTCTTGTAAACAGACTGGAGAGATTAGATTCCCGGTTTTCGGTTCAAGATGACTTGGGTGGGTAGCACCCTTCTATTTAAGGCATCCTATATCTTTACTAGCACCATCATCGGACACAAATCATTCTCAACCAAGTCTCAACTTCCTAAAAAAAATATACTATCCTATATCTAATTTTAATATTTACCGTTAAAGTGGATTTAGAAGCCTCTTGGGGATATCGTCAACAAAACACAACCTTATAAAAAGGGTTGTGGACATTCCTTGTTTTATAGTTTGCTTAGTATTCACCATTTTAACAATTTTTTGGCAATTCCTATTTTTCTTGCTGATCAGTACATAAAAATATCGCCGTATCCCCTTCAACTTACTATAAACTCCAAAATCTCATATACTTATACTGTATGCATTCGAATATTAATATCATGCCCATAAATAACTTTTTATCAAACTTATATAAAATTTCGACACTTTAAATGAACAAATGAATTTCATATAAATAACACAAAATTTGCAGTATGATTTCTTGGGGTGGTTTTTGAATTCATTGTTAATGGAATTAATATTCTATTTTATAGTTCAAGTTGAATGAAGGGTTTCATTGTTACATATAGTATAGCTGAAACGCTCATTTTCAAAATGTGCGTAACATTTTTTATTAACTCTTTACGCAAATCTTCCTTAAAAGTAATACAATCAATAAATAAATCGCTGCCTTGCTCTGAACTGAAATATTTAAAAACTAAAACAAAACTCTATCACCTATTTATTATTTAATTACTAAAGGCTTCATCTTCCTTAGGAAAAGTGTAACTTGTAGACATAGACCGAAACTTCCCTTGATTTTTCTCCTTAAAAGCAGAATATCTTCCAATATGTTGAACCACATTAGGTACCAAAAGATAAGTATCCAAATTCAAAACTTTGTCAGCATAATCCTCAAGCATTAAATCGTATGCAACGATCCTGTGTTTTCTCCAGTTATCACTTCCAACAGTTTCCATAAATTCCACCTGAATTTCAGTTCATAAATTACTATCTCATTTTCAGTTTTACTACAAAGACATTGCATTCTAACAATTTCAAAGGCTAGGCTATAGGCTTGTCAGTTAGGTTTAAAAAATATAGAAAGTAGTAGCAAATACAATGATATAATTAGTAATATAATATTAATAATCACATACCTTCTTCAATAAATAATTAAAAATTCCTTGAAGATGCTTCCCAGGATAAAGAACACCAACAGTTGATCCCATACGTCGACTACATTTGACAATTCCTGGTTTAGTATAAATAGGAAAAAGTGTTTGTTTCCCTATAGCCAAAAATAACCATGAATAAAATATCCAAAACCAGATAAAAAGCAGGGTGAGTAAAATAATCCACCATTTTAAGCCACGATTTGAACTAAATCTGTAATATCAAAAAAAATTTTAAAAATTTTCAAAATGTGTAATTTTTTTTAAATTTCTTTCCTATGTTCCACTTTATACCGTAAAATTCTAGTTAGTTTCAACTTAAAAACGTTATGGTATCATCAAGATCAAAATATCTTCTTACTACACAAATCCTAACTTAAATATATTTTACCTTATCCTTAAAACACAACAGATTAAAAGTGGAATCATAACGATCGCTGCAGTAAATCCAGTATTCCAAAGGAAAAACACTAAATTCCCTAGTCCTTTTGACCAACCGGAAAATCGATCAGAATTGAACAATTTAACTGCGAAATACTTTGTATTTTTTAATTTTGTCAGAGCCTCTTGTATTTTCCAATAAAAATCTCTTGATACGATTCCATCATCTTCTAGAAGTGCGAGATGACTGCATCCTATTGTAGAAGCGTAGTAAAATGTCAACGCTTTCCCAAGCGTTTCATTTCTATACATTGACCTATTATTTTTTCTGTAGTTGACTCCTTTCACTCCTAATTCTTTTTCGATTTCTCTCGTATGCACAATTTCCACTATTGGGCTAAGTGTAGATAAAGTAGAGTTGATCCATTCTGGAGTGTCTGTATTTGTTAGGTATACTTTTATAGGGGATTTCATTTCTATAATGTAAGAAAATTTCCGACATCAAATAAATTCCCTAGGGTTCAAATGCATACCGGAAACCTCGCTTTAGAGTCCCTACGGGGGTAAATACATTTAGGGAGTATGGGATAGAGAGGGCAGAGGGGGGCTCTAAATCGAGGTTTACAGTAGTTTAATTTATTTTTAACATACCCGATTTTTGTAGAGGTTCAAGTCGACTCAGCAGATAGGCAAGAGATCTGATTACATAATTAGTTTTAGCTGGCCGACTTTTAGTTACAATTGTAATACAAAGTAAACTGTTGTCAACTTTGCTTGTATTTCCGATTTGGAATTCACTAGAAGCCGATTGAAATCCTGGATGTTTTTCACGTAAATATTCCAAAGCCTCTAACTCGGATCTTTGCTCCTTGATCGATTCCACAGAGTCAAAAGAAGCCTGGTCAAAAAACTTTGAATATTTGGAACGTTTCCCTAAAGAATATCCCCAACGGTAACTTCCTAATTGTAATATTATCGTGTATCCAAGCAAACTGATGATTTCTAATTTTAAGTAGTTTCTGAACAACATTTTTATGTTTTTCGCTTTTCTATAATAATATAATTTTTTGTCTTTTTCACTTATTTTTCTAATGAAAAGACTAAGCAATTGCCGCGAAAATACGTTGGTTTCTATGGAAAAGGTCAGAACATTGAGGTCAACTACCGATTAGAGTATATAAAGTTGCGTTGGCAGTGTTGCAGCTCCACTAACCGGGAAGAAATAAAATCTATTCGTTGAATTCCGCAATGTTTTTGTTGTACCTTTCATTAATTGGTTGTGTATCATTCTGAATTAATTGGACAATATTTGGTGGAAATTTTGCATTTTTCATCTTTGAATTAATTCAAAATTTCATTCAATTTCTTTTACATTAATTGCTTTTGGCTTCCAATATGTGTCTGACTAAACCAACAACAAACGACGATAACTAAATCGCATTCGTAATTAGTAACAATATATACAACATTTTAAAGCGTTGCCTTGAGGCAAATTATTGAAATACCTTGATTAACCACTTCACTGGTAGAAATTGGCGTTTGACACTTCACCACATATTGTACATGTTAAAACTGCGGAGTAAAATAGTATTAATTAAGTTAACCCGTTGTATATGACATTTCAGTTTTGTTAAGTACTTAAAGGGACAGAATTGGGTTCAGTCATCATACAGAGGCAAGTTTGGTTTCCTTTAATTTTAACCTTTATGAATACACATTTTTACTTATTGCTCGATAATCTCAATTTGAGCCACTCGAGTATTCTTGCTATGAAATATTTCTTACTTCGTCTCTTTGAAGTAAATAAGATAAAAAGTTAGAACATGTTGACACTTGTCATAATGTACTAATCGAAGGAAACCCCACTTGCTACATGCATAGCTGACTCCTGTAGATTGGACCGAACAATGTAATGGTTTCCTACAATATAATGAGGTATATGGATTTATGTATTTTGGGAGGTGAAGTCATAATAGTTTTAAAATTTAAATGACTAATGATTATATTCTTTGTATAGTTATGAAATGATACATATCTATGGAAAGTTTAAGTTGTTAAATTTTATGTAAAGCTATAGAAAACGAAATTGTCTATTTAACGGCTCATTTATAACTCCCCATGCTTAGGCAAAAAACCTTACCTTTACTTTCCTCTTACTTACTCAATTATATATTTTGCAAATGACTCTCTAAGAAATCCCAAGCCGATATAGGACATTTCATAATTTTCTTATTATTTCTTACGAAGCACCTTATAAAAGCAGTGTAAAATATAAAACAATTTAGTCAATAAGTATTTAATGCCCTTCAAAGTATTTTTGAATGTTTTGAAACACATAAACAATTCTAATTACATAGTAGTAGTATGTTCCTAGGTAATATCCTCACCTGGGGGGGATAGGGAGGCTCCGCCCCCAAAATAATGACCTCAGCGCGTAGGATAGGGCATCTGAGGACCTAGCCTAACGTGTGTGGGATAGCACGACCTTTTTCCCCAAAGGGCAACAAAGGGTCTTGTTTGTTGACGTTGGGGAAGGGTCTTGACAACAACAACAACCCTTCCAAGGGTTCCAAACTTTATATAACAGAATTTACTTATGCATGCATAATTTGAAACAAACAGAAGAAAATGGATGATAAAGGAAGAACACTTAATATTATATCACTGCTATGATTGCTAATTTGGATTCCAAAATGGAATAAAAAAAATCACCACAGTGCAGTGGAAGACATCCGTTTGTGAAAAATTTAAACAAAGCCAAAGTAAGGTGACGTGGGGGGGTCAGTCTTTCCGATCTTCAGTATTGGACAGGGCCGTATCTGAATTAGGGTTTTAAGGGTCAAAACCCCCCCTCCCCCCGAAATCTGAAAATTAACATTGGAGGGGTAGGGAAGGGGCGTGGCTAAACCCCTTCCGAAATATATTGAGGGGATAGAAAAAACCCCCTCCGAATTTTTTTCTGGATACGGCCCTGGTATTGGAATTAGTATATGTAAAACCCTTTATAAAACAGAATAAATCAACTTCATTCCTGTTTGATTTAGCATAAAACTTGAATTTATCTGAAAGCTTCATCTTCTTTAGGAAAAGTGTAGCTTGTAGACATGGACCGAAACTTCCCTTGATTTTTGTCCCTAAAAGCAGAATATCTTCCAATATGTTGAACCACATTCGGAACCAAAAGATAAGTATCCAAATTCAAAACCTTGTCAGCATAATCCTCCAGCATTAAATCGTATGGGACTAACTTGTGATCTTCCCACTCATCGTTTCCAATAGCATCCATAAGTTCCACCTGAATTTCAGTTTTCATAAATTAGAGATAAGCGGATTCAGCTTACAAAAATATTTAGCATAAAATTAAGTTGTCGCTTTTAAAATACACACTTTATTGAGCAAATAATTAAAAATTCCTTGAAGATGTTCCCCAGGATAAAGAACACCAACAGCAGATCCCATTCGTCGACTGCATTTAATAACTCCTGGTTTAGAAAAACGAGGAAACAAGGCTTGTTCTCCTATAGCCAAAAATAACCAGGAATAAAATATCCACAACCAGATATAAAGCATGGTCAGTAGAATGATCCATCTTTTTAAGCCACGTTTTGAACTAAATCTGTAATTATCAACAGTTTTTTATACTTATTATTTGGTTAAAAATCTTCACACTTATTAGTTCTTTAACCTACTACAAATATCCAGCACTTAAATGTATTTACCTTAACAAAAATGTCAAAGGTGGGATCATAACGATTGCTCCAGTGAATCCAGTAATCCAAATGAAGAATATTAAGTTTCCTGGATCTTTTGACCAACCGGCAAATCGATCCGAGTTAAACATTGTAATTGCAAAATATTTTTTATGTTTTAGTTGCATCAGAGCCTCTTGTATTTTCCAATAAAAATCTTTAGATACGATTCCGTCATCTTCTAGAACCACAAGGTGACTACAACGGATTTTAGAAGCATGATAGAATATCAAAGACTTTCCAAAAGTTTCATTTCTATAATTTGATCTCATGTTATTTCTGTAATTAACTCCTGCTTTTAGCCCCATTTCTTTTTCGATCTCTTTCGTGTGCACAATATTAACTATAGGGCCAAATGTAGATAAGGTCGAGGTTATCCATTCTGGAGCGTCTGTATTTGTTAGGTATACTTTTAGAGGGGGGCCGATTTCTACAATGGAAGAATTTCTAAGATTAGTGATTTCAGATCCCAATACTTTCAGAGTTTCAAATGTATAGAAATGTTGAAGCAACCTACCGTGTTTCCCGGATTAGAAGCCTCTCTGAAATAATCGCCCACCCTTCACGTCGGTCCCCTTGGGTACATTTCAACATCAAAGTACCCCGATAATTGGGAATTGTAGTAGAATTTCAAACCCAATGAGCCCATGAGTCCCATGGGTTTCTAATACAGGAAACACGGCAGTTTATCTAATTACATCCCACAATAACTGTTGAAAACGACCTATTTCTCCCTGTACAACCCTCTAACTTAAGACAGATTAAACAATAAACCCATAAGGTTTCTTTTTATAGATTTACATCATTGAAATTCAAAGGTTTACAACAATACCTGATTCTTGTAATTGTTCAAGTCGACTTAATAGGTAGGCCAGAGATCTGATAACATAATTGTTAATTAATGGTCGACTTTTAGTCACAATTGTAATACAAAGCCGACTTTTCTCATCCTTGGTATAACTGTCAGTTTCAAACCCATTGAATAAGGATTCCAATCTTTGATGTTTTTCATGCAAATATTTTGAAGCCTCTAATTCCGATTTTTTCTCATTAATTAATGCCTCAGAGTCAAAAGTATCTTCGTCAAAAAACTTTGAATATTTTGAATTCTTCCCTATGGAATACCCCCAATGGTAACTTCCAAACTGTACTAATAATACATAAACAAAAATACTGATTATTTCTAAGTAATTTCTAACCAACATTTTTATAGTCTGAGATTCTGTAACATATATTTCAAACCATTGATAATACGCAAGTTATTAAATGTTGAAATGCAAATGTAAAAATTAAGCGCTGAACTAAGTGATGTTTCATTACAAATGTGCACAGCTTGCAGACCCATTTCGATATCAAATGAAGAGTTATATTATCAGTGTAAACTTTTGATAAGATATGTATTATTAATACACAGGTGACCACAGTCATGGGTGTTTTTTGTTCAATCAAATCTAACATTACTGAGTTAACCTGTAATCTTCTAGATAACAAAGCACAGCTTTATTTACTTTATTTAAGATAATAAGCTTCATTGACGCATCCAAGATAATTTTAAGCTATAAATATAAGCCTAAATAACGCAAAAACACAATGCTATTTAACACCCACCGGTCTGTGGTAGAGCCTATTTTAAGTGAAAGGGTGAGGCAAATTAAATTCTTCAGAATTCAAAAGTTTAATGCTTGTTTAATGTTTAAGGGAAAGGTTTTCAGGAGCTTAATATGCTTCATATAAACTTTTTAATAGATAGACGCTTAATATTCTAAGAAAAATGACAGTCTAAATTTTAGGCTCTAAAATATACAACACGTTTATAAGAATAGCATATATATTTTTAATAATCAATATACTTAAAAAATATATAACAATTTTTTAATCATTAATAACAGATTTATTGTAACTATTAAACGATCGGTGATATGACGATGCAAAGAGTGGAAATTGATTCAATGCTTCAAAACTTCAATTTATAGATAAAATTGGCAATTGTCTTAATTGATTTACCGGAGGTTTGATCCGTGCAGTACTGAAATAAAAAGTTCTCTATCTATTTAAATATATTTTGCCGGAGACATGCTTCATCCCGTAAATTTTCATCCCATAAATTTTACGTTTCTAAACAAGCGAATCATACTATGTAATGTCTTCCTCTGTTCAATGTTTAAAGTCATAATTTACATAACAATGAAAAACCACCACCTTACTTCGTCTCATTTTACTTGTCGGTTATTCACCGAGTCAAAAAATTTTGTATTGTTGACGAACTGGTAAAACAATCCCCACACTGGTATGGGAATTGGTTTCTATTAGGGATGCAACGAGTACCAAATTATGAGACCGAGTCGAGTCCGAGTACTCGGGGGTAAAAAAGGCCGAGCACCGAGTTAAGTTTTTTAGTGCTCGAACACCGAGTACTCGAAAATATTGCAAAACGAGTACTCGGTACATTTCGAGTACTCGGTATATTTCGAGTGCTCGGAAATTTTCATAAACCGAGTACTCAGTACAATCTCAATTACTTTTCATTTTTTTTGTATTCTTTTGTGTGGTGGCTGGACGAATGTGAACGCATTGTTTGAGTTGCCGTTTTTTCCAATACCCCAAACAACTTTTTTACTGCATATTTGCATTTCGCTTTTTCAGCCTCAATTAGTTCTGCCGTAGAGAAAAACTCACAGACCAAAGATCTTTTATCATTATTGCCGACTAAAAGTCAAAGGAAATTTGTCAACAGTAATTCTGGTCATCCAGAATTATTGTTTACAAATTTACTTTAACTTGACAGATAATTTTCCAGTTTCTTATATTATATAAGAAATAAGAACATTATCAGTCTATGGGAGGGGTTTACTTAAGTTGAAAAATTACATAACTGATAGTTCCCTTTTACATTAGCCCAGCAATGAAGTTGAAGCATGATTTTGGATAGAAGAACTTGGCCTTGAAATAAGGTAAGAAGTCAAGCTGACTTGACTTCTTATTTGCAAGTTAGACCTTTGAGTCATATCTGGCAGAGCCTCCTGTACTTCGTTGTTCTGCACAGGCAGACTTTTGTTGCGATTTGAAAGAGGTACTTATGTCCAAAATTAATCCTTATTAAAGATGCGACATTTTGGTGACAAGTTTTTAAATTCTGTATCCCAAATCAAGAATTTTAAGAAGGGCTGAAGAACAAATGTCAGATATAAATCGAAGTCGAACTCAATAGAATGTGTTATTAGCTTTCAAGTTGTAATTAATAAATGGAATCGATTATTCTATATGCCTGAATTTGAAGTTCGGCATCAGAATGAACTTAGATGAAATATAACGCAAATCTCAAATTTAATTTTTATTTTTGTGTGTGGATATTTTGGGAAAATTGAGATTCTGCTGATAGTTTTTGAATTAAAAAAATTTTTGCACTCGGCCGAATACAAAGTTTGACTCGGCCGAGCCCGAGTTTTTTTTTTTGAAAAAATGGCCGAGTACCGAGTAGAACCGAGTACTCGTTGCATCCCTAGTTTCTATACAGAAAAGCTGGAAGCATTTAATTTCGTTACTTCTGAAACTGTTGTGGGTGTGGCTCAAATCATGGTTTTAAGTTAGGTTAAAATTTGGCTTTCTGGCTGTTGAAGACGTTCATTCAGGTAGCAATGAAATACGAATAAATCAAGTTTTAATTGTTATCTTGAAATGGAAGTCAAGACTGGGCTAAGTCGCCTTTAAGTTTCCACAAAGCTATTAATCAAAAAATAAGGTAATGTAATATATTTAATATAACTAAAAGACAAATTATATTGTATGCGGTAAAAGTGAAGCTTGTATTTTATGTGGAATATTTGGAATTTTTAGTTGAGTGTTTTTGACAGCCAAGACCACAATTACTCAAGCATAATACATGAATTCTCATTATAATTAAGGAAAACCCAACATAATTTACGTCTAATTTAATTGCGAATTGGAAATAAAGGTCCAGCTCCCTGATACAAGGAAAACCTTTCACTCACCAAAAGATTTGACAAGGAACTTAAACTAAAATTAGTTTTTTATTGAAAGGTTAAATTATCAGTCTTTAGTGCTTCATTCAGGGAGAGGTGTTACATTTCTTAAAAATACCAAAATATTTTTCAGAGTAAAACATTATAAAAAAAACTCACGAACAACGAAAATGGGGCTGAATTGTCTTCCAAAACTGCAAAAATTAATTAAAAGTTTAAATCTAACAAAACAAAAACATTCAAACGAAAGGGAGCTTCTTAATCTCATATTGTGGCTGCATGTGGTAATCATTAAATAGACTTGATTCAAAATTGATTATAATCCATTTATGCATAACTGTGCACTTTTTAGATGTCTCTCGAGACAACAGTAGTAACACAAGCTGTCAGAATCTATTCTTACTCTACGCTGCATAATTTCAAGGAAAATATAAGTAAGTAATTTAAAAAGCACAGTTCCTTATCCTTATTTACCAATGTATAAGGTTCAGCAACATCCGTTTTTGATTACTCCCATAGAGGAATTCGTAATTTTAATCACTTTCCTACTCTGCTCAATAATCTTTACTCTAATCAGCACTCTTATGTTGAAATCTACACGGCGTTCGCAAATCGTATTTTTCAATATATTAAACTTCACAAACAATATATTTAATATATAACATCTCTACGATTTTAGTTGCCAATATATTTGTGTTTTCAGAACCTCAGAAGGCAGCTAAATTTTTTTCGAATTTGGAATGCAATTTTAATGCCAACAATGCATGGATTTTATATTTTTATCCAGATTCAAATATTTGGATATGATTTGATTTCATTAATTCTCTATTCCTTAGCCGTACTTTTGCAAACATTTTTTGTAGCCCAGGTGTTCTTTATTTATGCCAGACTTGACTCTATACTTATGCATAAATGGAAAGAATTTCAAATCCAAACGTCCTCTCAAGAAACAGAAACAATTGAGTCTGACCAAAATCTGAGTGACCTAAAGGCGGAAGTCCACTATGAGAATGTAACAATTGAAAATACTTTGCCTGAAAATGCAATAAACGATTCCGATTCCAGTAATGACAGAAAATCAGGGCGGATGGACGAAAATTCGATAACCACGTCAATAAATGCTTTTATGGCGTGTGTAATCAATCCGCAGACTATTAAAATCGGTACGTAATCACAAATATCCACAATTTGTTCGCACTACACCGTCAGCCCTATTAAAATTACTAATTTTCAATTTTAACTTTCTCCAATTATATTCTACGGTTCATTTTTTAAAAGACAAGTTGCAACCCCTGGGAGAAGGCCACTTCGGTACCGTTTTCAAAGGATATTTAAAGTTGTCAAGGAACAAAATCCCCATCGCTGCAAAATACGTCAAGTGTTCGAATGAAGATGAAGCGTTCTCTTTGGTTCTACAAGAAACGAAAATTGCAATTGCCGTTGGAGAGCATGAACACATTGCCCACTTTTATGGAATCATGCTTGACGGATTTTTAAACGGTTCATTATGTCATTATCGTTTAGCAATAATTAGAATAAAAATAATGAATTTCAAAACCCTGTGGCACCCAGTACTATTGACAAAAGATAAACACAGTATAATATCTGAACTTCTTAACCTTATGAACTCTTGAAAATAAATCCGTATCCCTTAAAAATACAGATAAATATGCTACACTCTTGTGAAATAAATTCATAAACCTTGAATCTTCATTGCAGCCGCAGACGTTTCAATTGTAATGGAATACTGCGAGGCTGGCAGCTTGGATAAATTTTTAATCCAAAACCGATGCAATTTTTCAAAAGGACTTGCTAAACAAGGCCAAATCTCTTATACAGATCAAAGGTACAAACCCATATTTACTGAGGTTAAAAATGTTTAATACTTGTAACCCGCAGCACTAGCACGTGATATATCCTGTTATTATTGCAAATTACACGGTGCAACCAATCTTTAATTTTTAATTCTTTTATAACGCCCATATGCATTAAAAATACTTCCACATCAATTTTTTATTTGTTCAGGCTAATAATTAATTTGGATTCAGTTGGGAGCCACGACCCAACTAATTTAGCTCGGTTTGCAAAGCAACTAGCTTTAGGAATGGAACATTTAGCTTCAAAAAAGGTAACGTGGGAAATATAAATGTAGGGAATAAGAATCTAATTGGAGTTTAACGAGGTTAAGCGTCTACATTTTGAATCTATTATAGATAATCCATGGGGACTTAGCCGCTCGAAATGTACTTCTTACGTCAAATCTATCTGTAAAACTTATTGATTTTGGAATTTCACATAAGCTTTACAACTATTCTTCTTATTTTAGTGGAATTGAAAACAAAGAGTAATGAAGATGACAATTCTTCCTTTTATGTTTTTTATAAATTAAATTTTTGTTAAGGTTTTGCTTTTGCAGAATGTGTTTGCCATGGCGTTGGATGGCTTACGAAACTCTAAAAGATTTAAAGTTTTCCGAAAAGTCCGATGTTTGGGCTTATGGTATTACCCTCTGGGAAATATTAAGCCTTGGACAGACTCCTTTCCTCGATAAAATCTGGTGTGCTCATTTTATCACAGAATTAGAAGAAGGTGTTAGACCAGAGAGACCAGAATTTGCGACATCAGAAGGGTACGTTTTTTTCTGCCTTATAGTCAAGAAGACCCTTCACGCTTTCCGTTTAGTATAAAATCTCTATTACTAGATGCTTTCGACGCATTATTTTGTTTGGTTCGGAATCATAGTTAAACTTGAATTCGAATTGTAGGCAAACTGGAAAATCCAGTATACCGCCTGAATAACTTTCCACAAATTTTGCAGCTACAATAATCTGTAAAATAACCAAAACCTGTCCAGAGGTTACATCTAAAATTATAACCGGGTCTTAATAAAATTTGCTTTGCAAATAAATTAAGATCATTTGTGATAAATTTCAGATACAAGTTAATACAAAGTTGCTGGAATCTGGATTTAAATGAGCGACCCACTTTTACAAATTTAGTTCAATTATTGAGGGATCCGAAAATATTTTCTGGTGAATTACAACACAGTTGGAAAATTTTCGAGGATTTAGAAACCAAAAGCTCGTTTGGTAACATTCATGCAATTGAGCCGATTGACACCTCTCTGAATTGCAATGATGTCTACATCGAAATTGACAGTTAATGAAAGAACCAAAATATTACTTTAATTATTTCAAAACATTCTATACGAAAGAAAGCAATTAAAATTATTTTATTTTCCCCTTAAACATAATAAAAATTGGGTATTCGGCCAATCTGGTTAAACTAATTCTCATAAAAATGGAATGAACAAAAAATGGCCAAATCTAACATTGTAAAGTGCTAGAAAACAATTGAGACTCCACAAATTTAGAGTGTATATACTATAAAACAAAGACTGGGTAGGTATTATCTTTTTTCGTGAAAATGACAAAAGCATTCAGTCTGTTCAACCAGTAAGGATAATTGTGCTTTTTGACACGTAGCCAAGTATGTAAAAAACAGAACTGAAGAAAGTGACTTGGAATGTAAAAATGTAAATGTAAGGTCATACGATGATTAGCAGATCCGTTGAAATCAAGTGAAGTTCATCGGCCTTTCTCATGGTCCTACAAATGCCGTATTCTACATTTTAAAGTTTATCAAAAGCGTCTAATTTCATCTCCACAAAGGGAAAATTAGATGCAGATAAATTTTGAATCAAATCAGGCAGACAATTAAAATTGGTTACTTTCAAATGAGGAAAATTATTCACATTAAGATTTAACAGTTCATTAGTTTTAAGAGAATGACAATCTTTGAAAACTGAAGCATCAAAATCTGTCATGATATCAAAATAAACACCCAAATGTATTTTTTGAATGCCTTGGAACTGTTAAGGAGCGGAGCTATATAAATGCCCGTGATGTCCGTCCATCCTTCAACGCTTTAACTTTGGATAGAAACTTCCTTTTCCAATTGTGTTTTCACATACGGGTTCACAGGGCCAAAAGGCAAGATTCCTAGTGTTTGTTTATGGAAGTAAAACTGGTATAATTTCGCAAAGAATCAAATTTTCTCAATTCTGCTTTCCATTATGAATGAGTACTATGTGTCAAAGAGCACAGTTGACCAAATGGGTCAAGGGTCATACCCACGGGTTGGGGTTGGCGCAACTTGGGGCGAATTGAGACTATTGCATATTTCTAGACGTACTATAAATCAAAGAGCACATTTGACCAAATGGGTTGTGGTTAGGGCAAATTGAGATTATTCCATATTTCAGCTCAATGGAGTCAAAGAAAATGTTTTTAGTAACTATGAGTATGTGTATGTACGTGTATGTACGTGTATGTACGTGTATGTACGTGTATGTATGTATGTACGTGTATGTATGTACGTGTA
>JAQGBU010001232.1:0-14354 GCA_034698605.1 Isotoma decorata
CCCCCCCGAAATCTGAAAATTAACATTGGAGGGATAGGGAAGGGGCGGGGCTAAACCCCTCCCGAAATATATTGAGAGGATAGAAAAAACCCCCTCCGAAATTTTTTCTGGATACGGCCCTGCAGCAAGTAGGTATGAAAGTTGTTGCTTGGAATTTATTGTGGAATACAAATGTCAAAATATTCTATCATTATTATTCTACCACTAACACTAGTATCGTAATGCAAGTCAATGTTTTAAAGCTGAGCTTTTCGTTCTAGAAACATTCTACTAGATTTTTTGTTCCACTTAAGAGGCAAGTGCTATATTTATTGAAATTTATTTCATGAATATATTTGTTTTCATGATGATCTAAATGGAAACTACAAAAATAGTATGGAAAAATGTAGGGTAAATTGATAATAAATGTACACAACGCACTCGGACATGCGAGTGTTGAGAGTAAAGACGTTAAATTTACGCTTTTATTCCCACTCAGCACTTTTTCTAAATAAGAAATGATTTGATTTGCAAAGTTTTATCAACGTAAACGCAAAGCCTAGATAGGAATGACGCACTCTACTATGTAATTTAAAATAAGTGGAGTTGGTTTATTTCTTAAAATTATGCACTCAAGCATACACACACAGCTTGATTAGCAACACGCATTATGTAGCTAGGCCGTATGACTAAGAAAGGAAAGTTCATCTTGGAAATTCTCAGAAATCTTCATTAATTTGTAATTTGAGGCTGTATGTAAATCTTATGCTTTAAACTATGGCTCAAAGTTTTTTCATCTGAAATAAGTAAAAAGTCTTCTACTTATTATTTTCGGAGAAAAGCTCAATGGAAATTTTCATACACATCTAAGAATGAATGGATTATGTGCATGGAATAATTCAGAAGTCCATAAACTGCTACACTTTAAAAAAGCCTCAGTATGATCCCGTTTTCTGAAAATGGAGAATTTATTTTCTAGACTAAAAGACTAGAATTTAAGTCCATTAATTTTCTTACAGGAGTATATTATGATGTAGGAAATTTATGGATTATTTTTTCCTATTCGAAAAACTTTTACCTATTATTTTATTCCAATTCAAAAACTCTTTTTGTATTATTCTTTCTTTTTCATGTAGAAAAAAACGTGCTTGGCTAAGAACTAGAAATACCTGGCTAATTCAAAAGTCACGTAAAATCTGAATTGTTCTTTCAAAGAATCCCCAGTGTCTTTGAATGAATACTACGTAATACACTTTAAGCAAAAAACCCCTTGGGTTTTCATGTTTTCATGTAGAAAAAAAATACTTGGACTTGAAAATAATATTTTACGTAAACATTCGTAACGGTATCTGGGGGAGAAGTTGATTGACCAGTTGTAAGGTTTCAACAAAATTGCCAAGAATACTCTCCCATTCTAAGAAAATAAATTGTAACGACCGAATCGAAGCTGTAAAAATTATACAAAAGCAATTTCAAGATTTGCTGGTACAAATGCTTCTGAATCTAAGCATGCATTCACACGAGGATTGAATTCATTCATTTCTATAGACACTATAAAAGCCCAGACCAATCAGTTTGTTGTTTTGTTATTGCAGCATGTTGTTTGGAAAGTTCTTATGGAATTTCAGCAGCTGTCGTCTATTTTTTTATTATCAGCCCTTACCTATCACAGTACAAAAGAGGAAGGTTATGAAATGATGATTAAAAATAATGCTTAGTTAAGGAACAAAGGTCGTTGTCGTAGACGACAGACGATAGGTATTGTAGTTTGGTCAATAAGTTCTACTGGAGTTGCAACATTGCAGTACATGCTAGCGTAGGCTAAAATATTCTAGATTTGATTTGCAATTGATTTGGACTAGAAAAAGAATGCAAAGTACCCCGTTCATCGAATTAAAACCCCCGAGGGATTAATGTTTCGAATCTCCAAAAATGGAGGGGCTTTATCCCTGGGGGGACTTGTTGTTTGATCACTTGGATGACATTGAAAGCTGTCTTAAACCAGTGCAGTAGTCGCTTTTCAAAAATAAGTACTTTCGAATTTAGTTTTTTAAGAAATGTTCTGTTTTGTCATAGACAAATCGTGATTTCTTTGCAAACATAATATGCAGCTTGCATGAACAAGTTACATACAAATTTTGCATGTTTTGACTTTGGACACTTTTTGGAAAAGGGTTATTTCGGGGAAGGGTTCTAATTCGTTTTTTACAGTATATATGTAATTTTGTCTAGCAGTGGAGGAGATAGACTTTAAATAGAGCTTTTAATCGATTTTTCCATCGTCTAACTGCAAAAGATTTTAGATACGAAGAATGCATCTTATTTTTGGCGTTACTTCAACTCAAGATAAGTTCCGAGTTAATATGTCCCATAATCCTGAGATTGTGACGAAACTCAAGAAAAGAGGATTAAAAAGTTATTCTACTTTAGAGATTGGATATCATTGAGGACAAGAGAATACAAAATTGTGTTGAATTTGCTTTTGCTTAGGATGGATTTAAATTGCATGGATTCCAGAAACCATTTTATTTTTAGATTTTCTTATAATAAAACAATAAAACAAATCTTCCGTGTAAAATTCAAAATTCAAATGGTACATTTTGTAAAAGAAGTACAATACAATGGGTTGTATTGGAGTAACAAAACGAACTAAACTGTATAAGCATAAATATAATGAGATAAAAGGATACGACTTATGAATACAAATTGGAGACAAGGATTTTTCAATCTGCAACTTTATAAGGTGAAGGATGCATGTTGAAAAGAGGCCTTGCGGCTGCTCCCACGCTAGATGTAAATTTTAAGGTCATCGGATCTCATTATAATCCAAAAACTAGAAAAGTGTTTTCGATCAATGTCTATAGGTTCATCACAAGCTCATGTAATCTACATTACTATTTCTTCTCCAACCAAACGGTTGTAAATAGAAAGTTTCACCACGTTACAACCTAGTGAACTATTCTAAAATACAGTCGTTGTTGACTAAAGTAAAAGTAATAATAGAGAAGGTTTCAAAGTATCTCACGGTTCGTCATAAAACGTGTTTGGCCTGGAGACTTATGTATAGTGATTTAATATATTTGTTTGTAATGAATGTTTGTAAAATTAACGACTCCCTTGGGCGTTTTAATTCGATGAAGACAGTATTTTAGCATCCTTTTTTAGTCTAGGCTCAACAATCTTCTAATGGTGTTCGTTATACTAACGGAACTAACATTAAACTTTTGTGTATTTTAAGAACACTGTATTTCGTGCAAAGTGGTATTTTCAGTTAGACGAAAATAATAAAGTAAGTTGTTTTCACCCTTGGCAAAACCGGTAATTCCGGTAAAACCGAAAAATCAAACATTACATAACTCCAATTAATTGTTTGTCATATAAAAGCTTGCATTAATCCAGGATTTTTCTCAATACTGAGCTTATTACCGTAAGGTTGTACAATGGCCCTCTCATTTTCCACATAGCCTATTCATACTATAGTGGAAAATATTTTTAACGATAGCACGAATAGGTTATGTGGAAAATGAGAGGGCCGTTGTACAACATTACGGTACTAGGTTCTGTACTATGCGAGATTTTAATGATATCGAAGACCCTTTATGCCCTTTATGTAAACTGAGATCTGATGGCGAATTACGGTATTCTACCCAAGTGCACTATCATCATTAAAATATCTTGCCCCCTACGGCTCTACGACTCGGTGATCCTTAAGGTCCGATTTGGTCTAAAAGTGTCTATCCTATTGCTGAGATGTATGAAATCGCTTAGCAATTCCATTCAGCTCAATTCATTCTAATCTTTTCATCTCATCTCATATCGCTAAAAATAGGGATCATTGACAATCCAAGAAATGAATGGTGGCCAACATAGAAATTATTAAATAAAAAAAAGACTAAATACCTATTATGTGGGTTCCGGACAAAATGGTCTCCACAAAATGGTCTCCACATAATGGTCTCCACAAAATGGTCTGAGGACAAAATGGCTTACCACATTATGGTCTCCACGAAATAAGAAATATCATGCCATTGTATTTTTTGTAAGTAAATCAGCATGTTCGGAACACCCTGATGTAGAGACCACTTTGTCCTGTGACCACTACATGGAGACCATTTTGTGGAGACCATTATGTGGAGACCATTTTTAGAGACCATTTTGTGGAGACCATTTTGTCCTAGACCCCTATTTTGTTGTGTTTACAGTGTTTAGTCTTGCTTTAATCGAGTCAAGAAAGAGAATGAAATAGATATTTGATTAAGTCAACTGCCTAGCTAAAGTTTCTGTCGGCTATCATTGATCATCTTCAACATTGCTATGTAAAATAGTATTCTGTCCTAAATTACATACAACATATAAAATAAAACATTATATTAATCATAATATTTTCAAACTCAGCTCAGACTAAGTGGCCGACTAGAGATTTTTATATCTCTTGGGCTTCAAGTTAAATGTCTATTTTATTCTTATAATTTCCACTTTGAACTACAAAGTTATAAAACGTACCAAGTTCTCTTTTCTATTAACTGAAAGTTTCTGAAGGTGGATCGAGGTAAAAGGATAGATATTCTTAAGACCCATTCCTTCTCTTAAAAAATAAACCTTAACAATATAGTTCATTCTGGATGATTGCATTCAAAAGCTTTTTTACGATTTCCTTAGGAAAAGTTGACGTCATGTCGTACATAACACCGGCTGGAGAACGTAAAAAATATAGGGATAAATTGCGTCAGGTTTGCATCCATGCATAAATGTATCTCTAATTGTTGTTGTGAAATGGTGCGTTTTCTACGATCAAAAATAGCTGAATAGATACGATGTTCTCTTCAATTTCATTGCAAATTGTGAGCTTGACTTTTTTTAATAAATAAAAATCCTTGTCACTTTGCTATGCTACCTGTAATTTACCTTTACTTCCGGTCCAAAACACCCGGGCAACGGAAACCTAATTTTTTGTAAACCGATCCTCTTCTCTTCTTATATTCTGTAATACCTTTTGCCCTGCACGTGACAGAAATACTAAAATGCTAGAGTATAAACTTCACAAGTGATCTATTATAGAAGGAAAAAGTACCACCTCGTGTCTTATTATCAGGTATAACATCAACAGTCATTACAGTATACGACACTTGAGTCCTTGATAACATTAATGAGTGGCGGAAGAAGGGTGACAGTATGATGGTGAAAGTCTACCGGTTAGAAGAGTAACCTTGTGTTGGGTTTTTGAGCCCTTGTCCGCTTGTCAATAATGTTCAAAGCATTGATGCAAGCAATCCCTAGAGATATTAGACATCACATTGCATTAGAGATTTAACTTTATCATTGCTTTTTTGTGTCGTAGAAAACTTTCTTCGTTTTTTTTATTAAAAATATGAGTGCCTAGTCAGTCAACTATGATGAGTTATGGCCTTCCGGAGCCCAATGCAGCATGCCATTTCTTATATAAATTTTCTGTATCAAAGCACGATCGATACTATTATAATTTGTTCCTTTGGAATAAATACATGAATTTCAAATGATGAAAGAAAGTCCTTTAGTAGTTTACTGACCATGGTGATGGTAGCCGAGGAGTATAGAGATGCTGAACTTGACATATAAAAAATGAGCAGGTAATCCCAACATCACAAGAGGTTTGATACAGAATATATCTTTTACATGAGAATAATGCAATAATATGTGAATATTAATTGAAAAGGAAGTTGTGTACAACATCAAGATTTCTGTGCACGTATTAAGATTATTTATTAGTGGATAACTAATATCGTTCTATATTATGTCCCTTCAAGTAATCTTTTGAAGAAAGAGTGGAAAAACCATTTATGTGACAGATTTACTTATTTACGATGATGCATTCAGAATGCATCTATTATTTATGAAGTCATTGTGTAAAGCAATTCATCTTCCTAAATATTATGTAACCAAAGTTCTAGAGAGCACTTTCATCAAATGCACTATGGAAGGATATCAGAGAGAGAGAAATTGTGTTTTCTATGC
Organism: Isotoma decorata; assembly: GCA_034698605.1. Lineage (NCBI taxonomy): Eukaryota > Metazoa > Arthropoda > Collembola > Entomobryomorpha > Isotomidae > Isotoma > Isotoma decorata. Next base: position 5,971 of record JAQGBU010001232.1, read on the forward strand.
AAAAATACAAAATCAAATCCAAATCCAAATCAAAGTAGTATTTTCTTTTCATCATCATCATAAGAAAGGAATACATTTTTTAAAATAATTTCTTGAAAATGTTTTTTCAAATGTTAAAGTATTAGAAAAGTACTTACAACTTAAACGTTCATAGAAAATATTTAGGTTCACCTATTTAATATGTGCAGCGCAAATTGGAAAGTTATTGGAGTTAGATTTTACTTTGTCGTTTGTTATTGTACACATATAAAATATAATATAGTGCAGGTAATTTCACGTGGTGTAGTGCAGCTAAGGTTTTTCTATAATACGAAGCCTTTTCATTGTGAATCGAGTGCATTAATCGGTAAAATTTATTTCTGGAATTGGGGTCTTTCATCCCCCCTCAATTGAATCTTCTCACATTTCATTCCCCAACGTCATTTAAAGAGGATAAAACCATTGCAAAGGATTTATAAAAGTATCGGAGATGGATTTGAAGTCAAAGAACCTTTTCCTTGAATCCAGAGAGTCGAAACATGCAATCGTCTCAATGCGCCCCAACCCCATCCCCTTGGTGTGACCTTTGGCCCTTTGTTTTGGTGTCAAATGTGCTCTCTGACCTATAGTATTCATAACTGAAAACAGAATTAAAAAAAGTTGATTCTGTGCCAAGTTATACCAGTTTTCCTGTAATTGCTATAGAGGCTGAGGGAGCCTAGATAATTGTCAAGGGGGTGTGGCTGATTTGACCCAAAATGAATAGGCTTGTAGCTATAGACCTTATAAGCATACATCAGAAAACAGAACTTGAAAAAGTTAATTCTGTCAAAAGTTAGAGTGGACACAGATGGACGGATGGACGGACGACACTAAAAGTATCTCCGATATGCGATACTTAATAAACTGTATGAAACCGGCATACCAAAGTCAAAAGTTGTTCAAATATACCCATGCCCATGTGTAGAAGGGGTGGGTGTGGCTCATTTTACGCATTAACGAGCTCAATCTGCCCATTCGCCTTAGCGGCCTTAGGGCCCCATAGGTGAAAACAGATTTAAAATATTGATCCCGAAAGAAGGTAGAGTACCCAAACATGTATATATGGATATGGATAAGCAGACACCACCATACACCATTCACTAAAAGTGGTTTGTGCTATTTAATTAATACATATATAGCCGGACATAAATCTCTTACAGAAAAATTTGGAATAGAGGAAAGGGACGACACCAAATATTTCCAATGAGGGTCAAAGGTCCATTACATTCTCTAGAAAACCTAAATCCCCCTCGAGCAGCCTGAATTTTTCTTGAGAGGTTCCTCTTTTTATGTTGATGTTAATACACGTTGAGTTTCAAGATACTATAGTTTACATTTGTTTTGTGAAATACCCGTCTAGTAATTTTGGCCAGCAAATCCCTACAACTTTTCTTTTTACGTGGCGAAAGTTAATATATTTTATGGATAGGTCGAGGAGAAAAGTAAAACCGAAGGTCTGTTGGCCTTCTTCCACTGCGAAGAAGATTTTGAGCAGGTATTAAGGGATTCATTTGGTCATGAATATTATCAACTCTGGTCCTGCAAGTATCAAAGGCTTTACTTCCTCCATTCTTTCTCCCACGTTAATCCAGTGTTTTCTTTTCCCTATCTTGCGTCTAACATTCAGAGAAATAACAAAAAAGCGACAAAAGAAATGAGCTACATCACAAAAATAGGAAAAAATCTTCAGGTATTTGTAAAATACTTTTAGGATATAAGCTTTAGCTTTCGTAATAGATTGAAAAACTTGCAAATTTGAAGATACTTGAAGCTTGGACTGATTTCTTGGTTTGATGAGAGGATCATAAAGTTGGAAATAATTAATGAAATTATATTTTATCAAGTGGCCTCATTAAAAAGTTATGCTTACCTATATTAGATCTCTTGAGTATAAATTACTAGGGAATAAATAATTACTTTCTATCTCAATGAGCTAAGTGGTGAAGGGAAAAGCTTGGCTCTAATAAATAAGTTGCACTCCATCTCAATGTTGATTAAAGGAATTTGGTTTCTTTTCATTTAAAAAAAATTATATTTATACCTAACTTTTTTTGAGAAAGTTAATACTTAAAACATTCACAGGGGCATTATATATGTTCCAGGTTTTACTGTTTCATTTTATTGTGTTTTATTATCTGTATCTTTAATTTCCAGGTCAGTGTTACGTATTATTGTTCTCCAAGTGGTAGTTTTCTTAATACGCGTCTTTTCTTTTACAACCTAGATTTAAACTAGTCAGTTTATAAGGTATAGGAAACTAGTATATACAGATTTTCATTATAATGTCTACTTTATTGATAACATACTGGTGCTGTGTACCATTTTAAATCTGTAAATACCTTAAATGAAATGAAGCTTTAAATGAATATCAAAAGTAAAGTTAATGTCGAGAAAATTGTGATTACTCAGCGATGTTTAGTGCATTGAGATATCTATGTATTCCATTTTAATCAAGTTAAAAATAAGGTGATAATTAGTATCTGGTATTTAATATAGATTCTCGGACAACTTCCGTTTGGTGTACTTCCTCCTGCTCTTCATTTTCATGTACTCGATTCCATTGGGATTTATTGCCATGACATGCTTCTCCATCGCTCGAGTTCTTCTCAGGGAAATCCCTGTGCAACCCCGAAGGGACCCCCGTGCTATCAGTTTGGAACAAGGACGTCGCAAAGTAAGTGCTTTAAAGATTGTTATTTTTAACTACATCCTGCCTTCAAAAACACCATCCAATCTCTGTCTGGCATAAAAATAGATCCATATTTCCATTACCTACCGTTACATATCGGATAAATGTCTGCGAAGAAAGACAGACTTGCACCTTAAGTTATGAACCTATGCTTCAATCCTGTCAAAGGATTATATGCTCTAGTTGAACAATGTTGTGTTACGCCTTCTTGTGAAGATACAGGACATCAAGTACCTGAAAATTTAAAATCCCTTTCTTATTCAAGGTCTACTTTGATGTTTGATTCAACAAAAAGGACTTCTTTATCTGCATTAATCTTAACATTCACGTTAGAGAGTTTTTCCTGTGATTTTGGGCCAATTTGTATGCACAAATAGTTGTCGCTAATAGTTATAAGATGCTCATTGTCGCAATTATACTTCTGAAATGACGTCTACATCATATAAGAATTTTATTTTGCAAATTACAATGAAAAAGAGCTAAATATGCATGGTAACTTCCACGAAGGGTATCACAATGTAAGCAGAGTATTCAGGTTTAAATAAGGGATTTACTATTGACAATGGGATTATCAATTTGTATGCATGTTCATTCGGAAGGAAGTATTAGATTTGTTTGTTTTAATTGAAATTGATTACTAGATGGTTTTTGAATTTTAAATACTATATTTTTAGCTTTAACAAATCATTATGTAATTTACAGACATCTTTGGCAGTAGTGTTTACTGAAAATGCACGGAAAAATAGATCCAACTTGTCCGTGCTTTATTTAATTCTTTTAGTCTTGTATAAAACGGTTTTTCATACAAGACTAAGAACCTTTCCATCTCTGACATTTTCTTGATAATGTATCAAGGTTTCGTAGTAAACTATGAGTGGCATGTTTATCCGAGCAAATCAAGTCCAAAATCGTCTCGGAGATATTTTCTCTGTTCTTCTAGAGTCTGAGAAAGAGAAAGGAGAAGAAAGGAGAGAGTAAAATCCGTAGAGAATAATTACTTCTTAGAATCACCACAGGCACAGGCTAGGCAAGGCACATTGAGTTATACGTTTACGTACTTTATGTTCGTTTTAATACTTGATCCTGTAAAATAATACATTTCAATCAAGAATATTGTTAGATTGTCTAGGAACATTGGCAATGCTCTTGATTTATTTACATCCTGATTGTTTGTGAAATCAAAATATCAAGGTGAAGCTATTTAAGCATAACTGTGATAAAATAAAATGATTTTACTCTCTTAAACAGATTTCATCGTTTTAACGGGAAATAAAGGTGGAATGATAGTGAGGCTGTATTGGATTTACTAAAAAGGACATTTTTAAAATAAAGATGTAAATCGCATAATAAAAAAATCCTCTTAAAATAAACTTACAATCATAATAACTTCTTAAAGGTCACTTCACTCATTTAGGGCTGTTCAGAGTAAATATATACTGTCATAATTTTGATGTAGTTGAATACAGGGAGGACAGGGATAGTGTACTTCAGCTCGTGATCTTAAATAGATAAGACGGAAAAAGTAAGATAGGAAGAAATAGGATCGAGCAAATAGAACAATCTTTAAATAATATGAAACACTTTCTCATGACATTGGAAGGCAGCGACAGTGTAAATTGGTTAAAGTTCCAAAAGTACGTTAATTAGTTATTAGTGGTAAAAAAAATAAATTAACGTCAACTCGATCGCGCAACGTATAAAATTATGATTTTCCTATCATACTTAAGTTGGGAATATAAGGTCCTTTTCTTTGGATGTGTCAGTAATGTCATACATTTATTCTAAAATTTCGATTTCCGGAGATATTAAGCTAAAGAATCTGCAAACTTCAGTCAACATGACATGACTTGTTAGGACCATAGATTTAGTTTACGACAGTTTTCACAATTCTGACCTGTCATATTCTAATTCTAGCAAAGAATTGATTTGATGCATGCAGAAATAGCACACAAATTGATGTTACTTACGTAGTTATCATGATTCATTGAGAAATAATATGTCATGTTACTTTAAGCGAATGAGTTAGAAAAATGTAATAACTGTTACCTAACAATAAATCGACACATACATACCCTTGCTAGCAGAATAAAAAAAAATATTCTCGCGGCATTTCCCATATTTTTACATTATTTTTTTCCTATCCATTGTCCAGCCTTTAAATGCCGTTTACCCAAGTTATGAACTATTTCTACAAATCATCCTCTGGCTTCCTCGATCCTATTTCTTCCTATCCTATTTTTTTTAGATTGTTTCTTCATGTCCCACTATTTCCTATCCTATTTCTTCCGGGAATCGTCCACCAATTAACACCAAAGTACTCATAATATTACAATGATGAAATTAACAAATAAACCCCAAAAGGGAGTTTTAAACTGGAAAACAGCGCTTTGAAAATTATTAGATATCATTATGTTTATAAATTCAGGTCCACGAATAAACAGAATTGGAATGGGTTTTTGTTGCTGGAAGAATTTGAATTACAGTGGTCCCTTTGTAAATACGTATAAATTCTTACTCTGTATTTATTTCGTTAACCTTCCAAGAATATTTCCGCTAAGATATTTTGTTTAATCTGAATCTTCAATGTGAAACTGGACCGTTTCAAATCAGACAAAAAAGAGTGTTTGTTTAACGCTAAATAAATAAATTTGCTTCTGAAATTCCAAAAAACATTAGTTAATGCTTAATAAAGCCCAAGTTCTCTATTCCGATAGTTAATGCATCATCATCATAACAATGTACCATTAATACAGTTCACTATGAGTAGCTTGATGTGCTACTTGTTGAACTGATACACATAAGTATTATTGTCCAACCCAATCCTATTTCTGTTAGCTCTGAAAAAGGGGACCGTTGTTTACTAATGTTTCTTAATTTGTACTTTTGGCACTATATATTTTATTTAAACCTGTTTATTTGAACTCAAATATACTTCGAAAGGTCCATGCCGTACTATGCCATGTAAAGTCCTTTGCAAGACGCTTGCCGCTTTTTATGTTATCTATTTTATGAATATTAACAACTTCATTAAAACAGTTTCCTTCAGAAACGAAGTAAGAACTTCTTCTCGACAGTACTGAAGAACTTATATTTCTGTATCAAAAAACGCACACTCAAATACTATTTGATTCTTTAAGCTAGGAAGTTACTTACTTGATAAGGGCATATTTAAAGGATTTATTACGAAAAAATCAGATTATTAAGAAGAAAAGTTCATATTTTATTAGTTTAAGCAGAAATTCGATTTATCTTAACATGGCATCCATTACTAATGATAGTACAAAACCTAATTTAAACCCAGACAAAAATTATAAGGAAAAAGGTTAATTTCATGGCTGACGTATTTTAATGTTTTGCTTGGTTTAGAGAATTATTTTTGCTAAACCAAATCAGTCTTTCCTATTTCCTTTCCTGCATAGTGTACAATGATTTTTGTTTAGTAGATTGTTCAAAATCTCATCAATTGAAATTTTACCAGTATCGAATTTAGACATAGTATTATCTTACGTTAATTTAAGTTACATAATAATAACATTCATAATGGCTTTATTGTCTGATAGCTCATACAGATCAGATAGTTTATCTAGTTTACTGATTTCCACCAAATGACATAAAAAGTACATTATCATCACTTTCACTAGATGCATGTTACATTTGTATGTCATAGCGAGGATCATTAAGGGAGTGAAGCCAAAGGGAAAATTCACCGGGTATGAAGCAGTAGTACCAGCACATTAATTTATATTTAGAAAGCAAACAGGCCCAGTGCGATTTTAAGCGAAGTATTTAATGATAAATGGATCTCTGTAATGACTACTTGATTTCAAAATTTGCACTCCATTCGATCTCTACTAAATTTACTGCATTATACTGGTTGATCTCATTCAATTGCACTTAATCAGCTTTCGACAGTTGACTTGGGTTATTTACACTTGGTTGCTTTTGAAACTAGAGGATAATCCCGATAATGCCCTTATTGTCTCTCATCCGTAATCTGTATGAGTACCATATGCCTACCCACTATGCCTAACTTTAGTATATGTTGTTCAAGTTCAATTGTGCATGCATGTGGATTTAACTCACATTCTTGAGAGGAAGGACAGGGTTTTATTATTCTTCTTCAAGGACAAAACTCTATTGGAATCAAAGTCCTCTTATGTCATGAACAGACGAGTCCTTAAGTCAATCTTAATGTTTAAAGCTAAATGATTATTTCAATCGGAAGAACAAATGAAGTGCTTATAGGTTAAGAAGATTGTTTGACTTTTATTGATAGCGTAATCATCAAATATTCGTGGTATTGTATTGTAAGACATAGTAATACTGTAAACCGCATTTCTGTATCTCGTCAATGAAGACGATGATGAGTGATGACGATGTACTTAAGAATAGTCTAGTCGTCTGGCTGTCACACGCACACACACGTTTTTTCAAAAGCATGAGACTAACCAGGTATCTCTATGATATTCAAATATTGCATCGGGTTTCTTGTTGTTCTAGACTGTTCTAGACATCACATTCGAGCATCCCACATTTCCAATCGGTTTTTGAATTTAAAATGTTTTTTTAAATGCAGCACTGGAAAGTAATTTAAAACGATGACAGTTCGCATTTTTCAAAGTTGCGAACATTTTTTTAAAATGTTTACTTTTCCTTGACTATGACATATAAAGAAATAGAGAGTTTCATTTTGTATGATGCTTTTAATTCTTTTCATTCACAATAGAGTCCTTTGATCTGCCTTTCTGAATGAGTTTGCGAGTGTGCGTTACTTTGAGAAGACTTGACAAAAGTCACCGCACAAATCCTCAGGTCATACATCATTAGGTACTAAGCATCTGGGCTGTGGCGTATAAAATACAACTTAACAGGAACTTTAAGCAGTTGATTACTTGGAATTCAAACATCACAGGAGATACTATTACAATTACTTTTTATGTAATTCAAGTACAGGGTTGACGAAGCATATAACATAACTTGCTTCCCGTACAAATTCGATACTGTGTGTGATAGATTGCTTTTCATGTAAAACATATTTTATGGGCCTTGGTACTTCTTTTGGTCTAGTTTGGTCTAAAACTTAATATTTTTGCGTAATTTTTTCAAATGGTAATCAGTCAACCTATATAAAGCTTGTAAAATGTATTTTCTCAGTTTTGCATCACAGTAATTTTGACATACAATATTTGCTGTAATGGTTTCCTGTGATGATTGGAAACTAAATTTTAACTAATTGGAAGTATACGCGAACGTTAATGTTTCCCTTTTTATTCTAGAGAAAGAGACATGCCTAAACTTAATAGAAACATACCAAAAAACCACCCGTGCCGGAATTGTCTATGACAATCCTAGCAGCAAAAACGGCGTCCTGAAGTTGGCGAGCAACGAACACCTGTTCGCGAGCAACTGTTCGCTGTTCGGCGAACCCTGAAGTTAGCGAACAAGGGCATTTGTTCGCTGAAAGGGTGTTCGCTGTTCGCCTAACACTGAAGTTAGCGAACAAAGGGATTTTCAACACCCGGTTCGCTCACAGGGTGTTCGCTGTTCGCCTAACACTGAACAAGTACATTTTTAAAATTCTAAACTAAAGATGAATAATACTATGCTTACTATTTATTTATTAGCGTTAATCGCTTCAAATTTTGCAGTTTTTATTAAGAACGAGTTCGGAAAT